>OX608079.1:29609736-29747501 GCA_951509765.1 Sphenella marginata | reverse complement strand
AAATATGTAACCTAAGATAGAACTAAATACATAAAGAAAAATAAAATTAAATACATGAAATAAGATAAATATAATTAAAATACATAAAATTAAATAACATAATATACATAAAATAAAATAGAATACTACAAATAATAAAAGGAAAATAGAATAAAATACATAAAATAAATTACATTTAATACATAAATACATAAAATATAAATAAATACTTACCAACGTTTTAATCAAATAAGT
Organism: Sphenella marginata; assembly: GCA_951509765.1. NCBI lineage: Eukaryota > Metazoa > Arthropoda > Insecta > Diptera > Tephritidae > Sphenella > Sphenella marginata. The sequence goes on along the minus strand of OX608079.1, from coordinate 29,747,267 downwards.
CATATGCATAAATAAATAATTAAACAAACTACACTTATCAACAAATAAAGGCCGCAAATAATAATAAATAAAATAACTTAATAATATAACAATAATGATGGAAAATTAAACTAAGCACAATAGAACAAAAATAAATATAACTAAATAAGCAAAAGCTAAACAAAACCAAAATATATATAAGTAACTAAGCAAAGAAAATTTAGATATGGTAACACACAATTAATATAAATGTAATTCACAAAAAAAAAAGGTAAAATACATAAACGCAAATTTCAATAGAAATGTAATTTGCAAAATCGAGAAAAGATTAGATAGGGATGTAATTTACAATAAAAAGAAAAAGGAAGAAGAGGATAGGGAGGAAGAGAAAAAAAGGTTTAACTAAATTGGTTGCTTATAATAAATATTTCTAAGACTAAATTAAAATAATGAACTTTAAATAAAAAATTTGTAATTGAAATGGGAATGCTGGCTTTGTCCATTATTTAGAAGGCATAGGATTTTTTAGGTAAGGGGCCATCGAGAGTAGGTGCGTCGATGGCCATGAATGTGGGTGGGCCAAGCACCGGGCGTCTCAATAACACCCGCGGCGCCCCCTTATATGTTCGGCCTTATTTTTTTTTTTTTTGATGTTGGTTTATTTCTTTTTCAGTTGTGGTAATCGGTCGTTTCCGATTCGTTTGATTTTCAGGTTTTTTTTAATTTACTGGTTTATTTTGTTTGTTTTTATTCGACTTTTCCAATTTCGTTTTAACAGTTTCGTTTTGAATTTTGATTTTGATTTCGATTTATGACTCATTTTAAGAAATCGACCGAGGAGTTGGTCAATTTGGAAAAAGCTAAACGGAAAAAGCTAAACTGCTGACCATGCAAGAGTTGAAAGACGACGCTAAGAGGCTAACGGAAGGAGTCCTCCATTTCTTGAATAGGCTTTGATTTTTTTTATTCAATATTGTTAAATAGTATGTAAGACTTCAGAAATGAAGTATTTTTATGTTACGCAATTAAAAAATTGTATTTGATCTCTTTTAGAAAGAAAAATTAAAAACGACTGTTAAAGCTATGAACGAAAACCTTATAACCTGAAAAGAAAAAAAATGAATTAACATACGTACTTACCATATTATTAATACTTACCTATAATCATACTTTACTATATATAGATATGAATTTACTGCTTCAATTAAATACTTACCTTGCTTGCCTTATTTACCTTTAAAATACTTACCTTTTAATGTATACTTACCTGTTGTGAACCACCCTATAAAAAGTAATAAAATGATAAAAAGGTGAAAAGTTTCGTGTCTTTGTTTTATAAAAAAAGTAATACGTGTGCGATACCTACCCGATAGCCAATTTTAAATACGGGTTAGGTACATGGTTATTTTGACCAGGACCGGAAAATGGGCCAGGGTATTCGAAGAATCGTTTCCGAGATGTCGCTCACAAACAATTTGTATGGCAATACAACGTTTACCGGGTCAGCGAGTAAAAAGTATAAACTTACAAAAATATGTACAGAAAGCACTCCTTATTGCTTCAGCTTCTGCTCCGATTTGATGCAAGCTTCCGGATTGTGGTTGCGCCCGTGGTTCAGTTCTGCTTTGCTCGCTAAGCCAAGAGGGGCTAATCAGGTCTTTTTCTGCTATTAAAAAGTTGTGCAAAACGCAACAAGCTTTTATAATAGAGCTTGCGTTATTTATTTTATTGTCAATACCTTTCCCAATACGGCGAAACCAAAAAATCCTCTTCATTCCAGGACATCATATTATGGTACCTTTTTATATCTATTCAATTACCTTGCTTTATACTGGCCAAAAGCATTTTCAACAACTCTTCTGCATTTGGCATGCTGATAGTTGTACGCTCTTTGTGCTGGGGTTTTGTCCAAGCTGAAAGGATAGGGCTTCATTAAAAACTTTGAAAAACGGAAAGCGGAGTCTCCAAGTATAACACCTGGGATGTCGAAATCCGCCAAAGTTGAGCTCATCAAGCTTAAAAGGGAACAATTCTCCAGTTCTGTTTTTAGGCTGGATTTTTCAAAAATTTGGGAGTCATTACACCTCCATGGACTTCCCACGTTTATATACAAAAAGCGATACCTTAAAAAGAAAAGTAGCATCTTTAATACTAATTTATGTAAATAAACATACAGTGGAATTTCGATTAAAGCATTTCGCTACGAGCATACCTTGCATCTACTAGTGCCAAGAGAACTGTAGAATACCACCCTTTGTAATTTATATAGTCCAAAGCATCCTAGGGCTTTGCCTAGGGTGTATCTCTATGTGGCATCCATCTGTAATAGGAACATGTATTGTTATTATACTTTAATGTAATATAATTCTAAAAGCTTACCGATAGCTCCAACGCACTAGGGGAATCCAATGCGATTGAATCCGTCAATACACCCTTTAATAGATTCAGCAGTCAGCGGAAGATGGTTTAAATACGTAGGTTGCAATACCTGCCAAACTTCATTGCAAAATTCCAAAAGAAGTGTACATACAGTCGATTTTCCAACTCCAAACAAGTTCGCAATACTGCGGTACTCCGAGGAAGACCCAAGTGCATAGAGTGAAACTGCAACTCGCTTTTCGAGTGAAATTGAATTCTTGAAACTAGTTTGGACGTTTTTATATAAAACCAACATTTCCATCATGTTGGTATGTCTTTTCAACAGTTCGTGAATCGACGTATTCATTTCCACTATTCTCATAATGTTGGATATCATCGATAAATATATTTTAACAAAAAATAAAATATATTTCAACTGCTGCATTTTGAATTAATTGCAATATAAACAAAAAACATATGATTAGAACTTTGATAACTTTGCATTTACAAAATGCAAGCATGAACGCCTTCCGAAAATGCAAAATGTTGCATTTTAAGTGCAGCATGAACACGATATAAGTTGGTTCCTAAATTTAAGTTGCAACTTTACTAGTTTCGGTTTAGATTGCCGACGGGTTGAGTTTTATTGAGTGCACCGTGCCTATGAATGTTTTTTTTTTGAGGGGTAGAGGGGGTCCCAGAAATCACAGAACTAAAGCCCGAACTTGGAGGCAACTCATATTTTAAGAGAAAATCGAGTTTGAAGATTCGAATTTTCCCAACCAAAATGTGTAAATTTTAAAACTCTTTGATAACACTATACACACAAAACTATATTACATTACATATTTGTAAGTTTTGCAAGCTTGAGATCAGAGAAACAATAATTCGTAATGAATTTTAATTGTCAGTTTTTGGGAAAAATTGATAATTGGAGAAAAATTACATTGTTAAATCACAGCGATGGATAGGATTACATGTTTAAGAGTTTCCAAGCTCATCATCAGATCCCTTTTCGGACACTGGGATGCGAACCAGTGTCTGCACCAAAGCCGCTGTTAGAAAATTCTAACATCTAAGCTATGATGCCCTGTGACGTCACAATGCACTTATCTCCACTTCAATTAATTCCCTTTTGTTTGTTTGTTCTTGCCAACAGTGAGCACACATTGTTGTTAGACCTTCGGTCATACGAACGAATGCGTGTGCTGGACTTTTTGTTTGTACATATTTATGTACGTAAACCCGTGCTACGGTTCTTAATATTTTGTTGTTGGTTTTTGCGATCTTTCTTGTTTTTACATATTTGTAAGTTTTGCAAGCTTGAGATCAGAGAAACAATAATTCGTAATGAATTTTAATTGTCAGTTTTTGGGAAAAATTGATAATTGGAGAAAAATTACATTGTTAAATCACAGCGATGGATAGGATTACATGTTTCAGAGTTTCCAAGCTCATCATCAGATCCCTTTTCGGACACTGGGATGCGAACCAGTGTCTGCACCATTACATTACACAAAAACCCGCTTCCACACAGTCCCGCACTGTTTTTTGCCGGAGTTTTGCGCGAATAACCGCTTTAAACATTTAAATTTTTTATCACAGAAAACCCGACATGTTTTTTCATTTGCCTTCGAATTAGTTGCAGTTACAGCGAGTAGCCACTGCTGATGGTTCTGAAGGAATAAACAAACTCAGCCCAATTCTAAACGAAAAATCCGCACGTATTTTTCCGCTTCTCCCTATTCCCTTATTCTGAACCTAAAATCCGCACGTATTTGTTCGCTTCTCGCTCTTCGCCTATTCTAAACGATGTTCGAAAAAGCGGAAAGCGGTTTGGCGAGTAAAGTAGGTATCATAAATGAAAAGAAAGGGGAGAATACACAACAGTTTTTCGGGAGATATTTCACCAGCCAATTTACAGTGAACGCTGAACAAAATATAAGAAAATTTAACTTTTAATAATTAAAAACGACTAATACACATTAATATCGTATTTTTTTTGGATTTGTAGGGCGAAAAGTATAAATAATCGGCAAATAGACACTTTAATAAGCTTTATTCAAAGGCATCTGGAAAACTCTGCGTCTTCCTTAAAGGATGTTGGCAAAATGAGGAGGAGGTAAATTCGGCCGGACCACCAGTAGAATGTATTGTGGAATCGAAAAGGCACCATCTTATTTATAACACATGTTTCAGATGGGCTTCTTTAGTGAAAGCGCAAACAGTTTTTAGGCTTGTTGTGTGTATGCTTTTAAAATGTCCAACAAATATTTGTATGCGGCTTTATTTATAGTTTTAAAATTTAAATACATCTGCAAAACAATTGAATCAATAAAATTCGCTAAAAAGAGTTTTGTTAGCTCTTCCCATAATCCCGCAACTAAAGTGGCTTCGTATCATCACGCAACGGTCTTGTTTTAGACCTCTGTTACAATCCAGTGCTACAGAATCTTTCGTTTATACACATGCTACCATTGGAAAGGCAATACTATGCATTTTTATTCTTAATTTTACTAATTTAACAAATTTTTATCACAAATTTTTATATTTTGCACAAAAAGTACTAAAATCAAGCCCGAAATGGCAGCACAGCTGATTTCGAAAATTCGAAACTCCTCTTCACCAATTTTTCTGTTCACTAGTGAAAGAGAATTGGCGGAAATTTTCCTTGCGAATAAAAATTTCTGCAAGGAAAGAAATCCGCGCGGATATTTAGAATCGGGCTGACTATGTTATGGCACGTTCACTGCAACATAGCTTGTTTATTCTTCATTTTATGAGTTATTTTATAGATTTTCTTTAATAATTGTTAAGAAACGCGGAGATTTATCACGTTTATTAACCACGAACAGATATAATGCCGAAAACTAAGCAGCTTGTAACGAAATTAATTTGAACTAGTTAATAAAAAAAATGTTGCCAGACCTTCCAACAGTAATTGTAACAAAAACTTCTTATATTTTAGGTACTGGTGCAGTTTATGGGGCCCACCCAAAACTAGACCAAAAAAGTCAAATGGGGTATCAAAAGACGCGTATTCACGTCTAGAGTTAGAATCTGGAATGAGATTTTTGTTTTTTTCAACCGTTCAAAAGTTATTTGCAGTTAAAGTTCACAATTTTCTGTCATTTTCATGTGGTTGTTGTAATGGCACATTAGGCTGAGCCAAAAACGTGAAAAAGTGTCGGAAACGTGGCATGCGGAAGGACATCACCGTGGCTGTAGCCACGGCTATGGCACACACCCGGAGTTGGAATGGCGTAGCCCAGGGTTATTATTTGAAGCGCGGCCGAAGGCCGCCTACGCGGAAAAGTGTTCTGCACATAAATACCATGGATCACGCCCCGAATTGGGGATCTGACCTATGTCGGTTTTTCACTAATAACTTTCCACTGAAACAAAACATTGCTTTTCCCCCTTCGGATTATTGTTACGGAGGTCAAGACGCGTCTTTTGATACCTCTCACTAGATTTTTGGGCGTGTATTAACATTTGACGTTCGAGGGAAAGTATTACCTTTATTTCTTCAAAAAATTTAAATTTGGAATAATTTTTTATTCCAAATTTTCGCCTGCGGTGCTTTTTACAATAAATGTCCAACAGGTTACAAAACTCATACTCAGAAGTCGAATTATCATCAAAATTAGATAAAACTATACATTCAACGTCAAATGCTAAAACACGTCCAAAGATTTCGGGATGGGTATCGAAAGACGCGTTTTGCAACAAAAACCCAAAGGGGCAATCTGAAATTTTATTTCGGTCAAGATATATTTATATTTACATAGATATAAGGTATGGATGTACAGTATTACCCAAAGTTATTCTTCCCAAATGTTCACTTGGGGCGCAATTACACTGAAATACCTGTCATGTTTTCTTGCTAAAAACCTGTCTCAGTCCTCAACTTCAGTTTTTGAAAAATCTGCATATTCATTTACACATGGCTGGCACCTCCTATTACTCGCTAACGATTTAACTAGTACCAAACCGCAGTTGTTGTTCACAAGTGATTCGACCAAAATAGAAAGCAGTTTATTTGAATGTTTTTTTTTTCGTGTTATATACTTTAGAAGGCTCAAATATTTAAAACATGCAGTGTGGTGAGACATATCGTTCAGTGTGAAGTGTTTTTAGTTCTTTAAAGTGAATAACTATAAGCAAATCGGGTAAATTTTGAAGCTTCCTTACATACAATTTTGCAAATTTAAACACGATTTTTTCTCAAAATATATAGATTGCCTCCAAGTTCGGTCTTTTGTTTTGTGGGTAATACTTTCCATCCAACGTCAAGTGTTAATACATGTCCAAAAATCTCGAGAGAGGTATCAAAATACGCGTCTTGACCTCCGTAACAATAATCCGAAGGGGGAAATGCAATATTTTGTTTCTGTGAAAAGTTATTACTGAAAAACCGAAAATTTACCCGGGTCAGATCCCCAATTCGGGGCCCGATCCACGTTTTTTATGTGCAGAACACCTTTCCGCGTAGGCGGCTTTCGGCCGCGCTTCAAAAAATAACCCTGTGCTACGCCATTCCAACTCCGGGTGGTTGCCATAGCCGTGGCTACCGCCATGGTGATGTCCTTCCGTGTGCCACTCTTTTCTCACAGGGTAATGTGATTACAACAACCATATGAAAATGACAGAAAAATTGTGAACTTTAACTGCAAATATCTCGCAAAATTCTAAAAATATCGGACTTCCCCCTCCAGATTATTGTTACGGAGGTAAAGACGCGTCTATTGATACCTCTACCTAGATTTTTGGACGTGCATTAACACTTGACGTTGGGTGGAAAGTATTACCAAAAAAAATCCTAGGCTCGGTGCATCATCTAAAATATTCCCCCGCATGTTGTTTTTTATCTTATAGGCAGTTCATGCTGGGCCAGCATTTTGCATTTTCTTCGCACTTTAGCTTTTAGCCCAAAATGCAGCATTTATTTTAGCATTTTCCATACAAATTTTGACAACCAAATGCAACTTTATTTTTACATTAGCATTATAAATGCAGAAATCGGCCCTGTAACCTTCGCAGAAAATCGCGATTCGAATTCAAAAGAGTGGCAATATTGGTTGTTTTTACTTGGCGTACTCTCATTCTCTGTCTTTCGTGAACATTCTGCAAATTTGCTCGGATTTTAAATTTGTAATTTAGCGCGCGTGTTGTGTGCTATTGCTAAAATAAATGAATCTACAAATTAATCTGATGTTTGTGAAGGGATTTAAATAAAAGATTTAATAAAAATCTGTACATTTTTTCCCACGTGACATAACCTCAAAAAAATGTTCGAACTTGCTAAATGTGCATTTGCTTAATGCGCCAGCATGAACGCTTTTTCGAAACCAATGTCCGAAAATGCAAAATGTTGCATTTTAAGGAACAAATGCAGAATAGCTCCCACTCCCAAATTAAAAAAAAAATGGTGAGGATTGATAGATATCGTTGAGGTGAGTATAAATATATAACTTTTTTTTGGTGCAAACAACAACAACAAAAGTTATAGAAGGTCAAAGTTCATATAAAGCATTTCTTAAAATACAAATTTCTCAAAAACTAACGAACCGATTTCAAAAAAATTTATGTTGTTTGATAGGTATATAAATTACCTTTAATTTGATATACATATGTTTTACGTGATCATTAGGTAATACTTTCCATCCAACGTCAAGTGTTAATACACGTCCAAAAATCTCGAGAGAGGTATCAAAAGGCGCGTCTTGACCTCCGTAACAATAATCCGGAGGGGGAAAAGCAATATTTTGCTTCTGTGAAAAGTCATTAGCTAAAAACCGAAAATAGACCCGGGTTAGATCCCCAATTCGGGGCCCGATCCACGTTTTTTATGTGCAGAACACCTTTCCGCGTAGGCGGCCTTCGGCCGCGCTTCAAAAAATAACCCTGGGCTACGCCATTCCAACTCCGGGTGTGTGCCATAGCCGTGGCTACCGCCACGGTGATGTCCTTCCGCGTGCCACGTTTCCCACTCTTTTCTCACAGGGTAATTTGTGATTAAAACCACATGAAAATGACAGAAAAATTGTGAACTTTGACTGCAAATATTTCGCAAAATTCTATAAATATCGGATTTCCCCCTCCAGATTATTGTTACGGAGGTGAAGACGCATCTATTGATACCTCTACCTAGATTTTTGGACGTGTATTAACACTTGACGTTGGATGGAAAGTATTACCGCAACTTTCATTGCAAATATCTCTTCACAGAAATACAATTTTTAATTTCCGCTTTCGGATTCTTAATCTACTCGTCAATACGCGTCTTTTGATGCCCCACTTTCCCCTTTTGGACCACTACTACCACAAGCTTTAAATAAACTTTGACCCTTAATAACTCTCGTTGTTGTTGTTTGCACCAAAAAAAATTTATATATTTATACTCACCTCAATGATATCTATCAATCCTCAGGGAGTGGGAGCTATTCTGCATTTATACCCATTTTAAATGCAGCATGAACACGATATTACGTTAGGGATACGACTATCGCACCATTGCTTCCAGCGTAAAGGTATTAGCGCTACTAAAGTCAACACCGGTATTAGCGCAATTTCGTGAAGTCGCGCGGCGTTACACACGTCTCTTGGCTACTATTTTAATATTTTCTACATCAAAACAAACATCATTTTTGAAAACAAGCGATAGCAAATAGGTAAGTCGTAGACTTTTAATATATATGAAAATGTGTTGTCAATTCAGAGGCCACCTGGTAATTTTTAAGATATTCGGAATAACAATTACCAAAATTGCTAATAAATGTTTACTTATTAAACAGTGACGTGTCAGCACCCAACCCACGTCCATCGATTTAGATAGTCGAATAAAATTTGAAATGTGTGGCACAAATATGGCAGACACAAAAGGCGCTCGTGCCCTTATACTTGTGGGCGGTTACGGAACAAGATTGCGTCCTTTGACACTAAGTACACCAAAACCGCTCGTAGAGTTTGCAAATAAACCCATTTTATTACATCAGTTGGAAGCATTAGTCAATGTCGGTTGCACACAAGTGAGTTTATGAATAAGTTATAACAGGTGTGGATTTTCATTTTATGCTCCCTAGGTTGTACTAGCAGTATCATATCGTGCTGAGCAAATGGAACAGGAACTTAAACAAGAAGCAGATAAATTAGGCGTAACTTTAATGATTTCCCACGAAGTCGAACCTCTTGGCACTGCGGGACCTTTAGCATTAGCAAAGAATTTACTCAGTGATAGCAATGAGCCATTTTACGTACTAAATTCTGATGTAATTTGTGATTTCCCTTTCAAACAATTGGAACAGTTTCATAAAAGTCATGGCAAAGAAGGAACAATTGTTGTGACGAAAGTGGAAGAGCCATCGAAATATGGTGTGGTCTTATACGATGATAGCGGGTGCATTAAAAATTTTATAGAAAAACCACAAGAGTTTGTAAGCAATAAAATTAATGCGGGGATATATATCTTTAATCCATCTGTTCTGGATCGTATTGAAGTCAAACCAACTTCGATTGAAAAAGAAGTATTTCCTGTTATGGCCAATGAAGGCCAATTATATGCAATGGAGTTACCCGGATTTTGGATGGACATAGGGCAACCAAAAGATTTTCTAACAGGTGAGTGAAAATGAAAACCAGTAAAAAGATATACATTTTCCTACCTGTTGTTGTTTTAACGACAATAACACTGGCAGTGCAACCGTCTACGTCCTTATTCCTCCTTCTGAAAGGAAGGAGAAGATGGGTAATCAGAAAATAAACGACTATACATTTGTGCATGTTAGTCGCTTCTTACGACCGGCTATTGGCCGACCGGTTATTGATTTTGCTGTGCCCGTTTGGTAGCCCAATCTTCATGACACCAACTGGAAGAAATTGCAAGTCTGCAAGAAGGGTCTTCTTCTGTTACGGGCTGGCAGTGCACCCAACCCCGGACCAAGTGATTTGATCTGCTGCGCTTGCTGGAAGAAAATTAATGCTAAACGGTTGCGTTCTGTTCAGTTCTACAAATGTAACTTTTGTTATGTTAACTATTACATATCGAGACTTCCTCCCCCACTGCGTTCCTCAGGTGAACATGGAACTAGACGTCTACGTTGATGGTGTCATGCTACCAACTGTCTCAAACCCCAAAATCTTAGGGGTCACGCTGGCTGGCAGCACTTGGGGAAAAGACAAAGGCTATTGGTAAGGCGTTGCTGAGTAACGCGACGCCAATATGGTCACCGGGGCTTGCAGACACGCACTGGTCTGTCAGAACACCGCACTCAGAACCGCCACTGGATGTGTCTCCTGAGAATCATCTTCATAATAAAGCTAAAATGCTCGGCGTAAAAGAGCATAGCGAAATGTTGACCAGGCAATTCCTGCAGCATCCAAACAGGCGCTTTGTCAACGAAAATCCTCCCCCCAGGAGACTAAGGAGCCATCTTCTAACACCCATTTCCCTCTGGACTTCCCTTAGAAGAGTTCGATGACACTACTGGGTCCTTACCTTACTGAATACCTAGGCAGGGCAAAGTAGCGGTACAACAACAACAATATAAAGCTTACAAATTATTTAGAACGTATAGTGTTGGCCTTAGCACGTATAGTGTTGGCCATAGGTTGTAATTAATAGAATGTGAAAGAAATCCGGAGGTAATTAAGTGGCAATACCAACCCTTCACAGAGCAAAATCTGAACCTATCTCCGACTAAAGCAAAGGCGACTCTGTTCACGACATGGAATGCGCAGATGAGGCAAGAGTTAAACGTCCACCTAGATTGAGTACGTCTACCTACTACCACCCACCGCAATAGGTTCAAAGGTACAGAGCGGAAATAAGATCCTCAAGTCACTGGCGGGCAGTACTTCAGGAAAAGATAAAGAAACATTGTTCGCTTCATATAAGGCTATTAGCCGACGGTTATTGACCTTCGTAACAAAAACTGGATTGAAATGGAAGTCTATCAAAACAACTCCATCAAAACTGCAATAGGCTTAAATGCTCAACTTTCGAGTGCTCTTAAGTAGGCAGTTCCTTCTGAACCATTACAACAACCACATGAAAATGACAGAAAATTATGAACTTTAACTGCAAATATCTCGCAAACTTCTAAAAATATCGGATTTCCCCCTATTAGATTGTTGTTACGGAGGTCAAGGCGCGTCTTTTGATACCTCTCTCGAAATTTTTTGGACGTGTATTAACACTTGAGGTTCGTTTTAAAGTTTTACCTCTAAATATTCTTGCCATCATTGATGCAAAAATTTGAAGTCCCACCCATTGTATCACTATACCGCTTGTTTTCCATGAGAAACGCCAAACTGCACAGGACTTTTATATAAAGCTGTCAATTCTAGAAGTTCAAGGATATGCCAATGAGAAAAACTTCAACAAAACATAAATTTCAGCATACATAAATCAATACTGAAATAGAAATGACAAATGTTAAATTTGCCAATTTTCATAGTTCATTTCGAACACGAAAATGTTTTCCCCACTATCAAGGCAAATTCATTCTTATGGTAATGTCAAGTGAACAGCTGAATTCCTCTTCTTCACGTTTTTAACTAGCCCTGTAATGTAGAATGTCATAAAAAGAAAGATTTGACTGTTGACTTTGAATATTGTATTTGGTACTTATTTTCAAAAAACCATCGCAACTTCCCAAAAGGGAACGATGATGATGGTTTTAACTACATTTTATGCACGCATGAGATGTCCAAACACGTATTTATTGTTCCAGACACCATTAATTTTTATGAACTATAAAAAAAACGATGGTTGTCATTTAAAATTTTTTATCACTATGACATTAGGTCTGTTTCTTGACTACTAATTATGCATGATTATTCCTAAAAAGTGTTCTTTGAAAAAATTAGCAGCGAATCCAGCAGCTTTTTGACATTTAATTGAGAGAAAGAGAATTCGCTGCAAGTTCGCTGCTGGAGATTGCTGGAGATTTTTCGTCCAGCAATAACTAGCAAGTAACAAACAGCTGATTGTGACAAATGCCAAAATCAAAATTGATTGCATATTTTTGTGAAATTTAAAATTTATTACGAATATTTTGAAAACTATGAATTATTTACCAGCAAATGAAGTAAGTACAGAATTTCTGCTGGCTCCTGTTCGGTGAAAAACTAGCAGAAATGAGATTTTGACAGCTTTTTACGAGACTCTCTTCTGCTGACAGTTCTTTGCAGGAGATTTCAAGAAACAGACCTATTCTACATAACAAAAGCTTGAAGCGAATAGAGGCGAATATTGCCGAAATCGCTATGCCATTTCCATAACAATCAATTCGCCTTGCCCACTATCATGATCCACAAATTTTTCAGTGCAATTTTGACTATAAACTCACAAATTACAAAAGCAAAATGTACGGAAAATTTGTGTGTGTCTCAAATAAAACTTGCGATAATGGTGATTTTCTGGGTAACTACGTACAGATCCAGATCATTTGTTAAATATAGGCGCTTAAAATTAAGTTAAGTTTAAGTACAGGCTAATTCGAACATTACTCAAAAGTGGATGGTACCTACCACGTTCGAAACTTTCCAAGTTAACGCAAAAAATCATTTTCAATTGTATATTTATAGGTATGTGCCTTTATCTGACATCTCTACGACAAAAGCAATCGTTAAAACTTTACAAGGGCCAAGGCGTTGTGGGCAATGTTCTTGTAGACCCTACAGCGAGAATTGGAGAAGGGTGCCGCATAGGCCCTAATGTGACTATAGGTCCTGATGTTGTCATTGAAGATGGCGTTTGCATTAAACGTTCAACGATACTCAAAGGCGCTACAGTTCGGTCGCACTCATGGTTGGATTCTTGCATTGTTGGTTGGCGATCTGTTGTTGGGCGTTGGGTACGTTTAGAGGGTATTACGGTACTTGGAGAAGATGTAATTGTAAAAGACGAAATTTACATAAATGGCGGACAGGTTCTGCCGCATAAAAATATAGCTGCCAGTGTTCCAGAGCCTCAAATTATAATGTAAAACTTGTTGTATTATATGTTAGTAAATGAACTCATTGTGTTTAAGAGCACGATATTGTACATACTATTGTGGTGAGATATAAAATAGAGCCAGCACTATACAAATCAAAGCCGATTTACATTGTGGGGGGAATTTCAGATTAGAATAGCACAGATTTAAAAAAAAGGTAGTTATGTTGGGGTAGAGTTAAGGTCATAAATGGCTTTTAAGGTGAGGAGAGTTATGCAATTATAGAATTGTTATAAGAAGGCCAATTTCTGAAAGGGATCACTTAAATCAAAGAAAATTTATTCATTAATCGTATCGTTTAAAGCTAAATAACAAATGCCAATTTCATGGATTTCTACATTATGTAAATAAATTTTAAGAATTGTATATCTGTTTGTAGAATTTAAGTAGCTTAGCTGTGCAAGAATAAGTGTGTTAAAAAATAATACAGAGGGAGTTTTTACAAACTGAAAAATCACATACCTGTGTAAGTTCTTTTCCCTAAAAGATTCAGCACTCTTTTAAAACATTTAAATCTTGCAATGTAAGATTAATTTTTGTGTTTATGTATTCAATTCATGTGTTTGCTACCAGAAAAAAAGGATGCTGACCTGTAGGGAACCGATCCAACTTTAAGGCCCGTTTTCATAAAAGCCGGTTAGCGCTTTATCGGAATTTAATCGGTGATTTGGCGAAAATTCGTTTTCACCATGCCCGGTTATCATGGATCAGCCGATTAAACACCGATTAACTTGATCGGCGATGGATGGCCGGTTAACTGCTGATTGAGCAAATTTTGACGTCTGTCAGCTGTGTAGAAAATAAAATTTGCGTGGATTTGTGTAATTGAAGTGCATCATAAATTTATTTCAAAGTTCCCTGTGTCATTCAGCAATATTATTAAACAAAATAAAAAAGCGGAAGCAATTGGTAAGTCCTTATATATTTATTACATACCAAAACGTTTTTGGTATTTGCATTTAATCAATATTATAGGTGAATTCGAGCATTCAATCACTGCCGCAGTACTTCCAAAAAGGTATAATTTTAATCCAAAACTGAAGAGAATCGGCACGCTTTTTTTCTGAGATATGTTCCAGAATGGAATTAGAGCATATTCAAGAAAACTAGAATTTTTGACAAGGTACAGTTTAAAAATAATAGAGTTTTTCCTTTGACTATACCTGCAGTACTGCGGCAGTGATTGAATTCTCGAATTCACCTATAATATTGATTAAATGCAAATACCAAAAGCGTTTCGGTGTGTAATAAATATATAAGGACTTACCAACTCTCCAAAGAGGTTTTCACTAATAAGTTTGATTTATCCGGTGGTGGAGAAGAGGCTACGCGCAAAGGCAGCAGCTCCGGCGCTGTTATGGAATGTATGAAGAATCATGGTAAGGGCATCTACTCGGGTATCTTCTCGGGCAAATTGAATCCAGCTTTAGAAGATCGTTATGGACGTCCCAAACGCGATTTCTCTACAGTTAAACATATATTGAATGATTTGTTGAGCGCCACACAGCAGTATAGTCGTGGTGCGCGCATAAGCTTTGAGGCACCAAGCACATCAGCTTCGTCGGCCACAAGTGGTGTTGCTGGCACGTCGAGTACAGGTTAGTTAAAATTTTTTGGCTTATAAAGTTTGACTTAGTAATCCATATTTCATTTACTTTCAGCTCACCGCGAAACACCATCATCATCATCCCCATCAGAGCAGAGCAAGCAAAGGCGTGAGGCAAGCAAATTGAAGGGCGCCCCATATGCCACACGTGGAGCTGTTGGTGCACCAACCACTAAAGCAGCGCAACTGCCACTAACGCCAGCAACTCATGGAAGTCGGACGCATCTCAGGCCAAGTATCACATAGCAAACAACATTTCGACCAGTTTCTGAATAACTTAAACAATTGTGTCAACAAGGAGCTTATAGATTCGGCAGCAATTGAATTCCTGCTAAATTTCAATACAAAGAACAATCGGAAAAAGCTGACGAAATCAATTTTTACAGTACAGAGGTATGTATTTTTCTTGCCTAAAAAGTATCACTTTTATAATGCATTTATATTCCTATTAAAGAACACGTTTGGATTTACTGCCCTTTCTTTCACGCTTTGTTGCCATTGTTAACCTATGCAATACTGATACCCACTATCGAATCAAAAATTAAAATTGTACGCTTCATTGGTGCAATGGTTAAGTTTGGACTATGCAAGACATTCGATGCTCTCAGCTGGTTAAAAATGCTATTACGCGACTTTCAGCATCATCAAATCGAAATAGCATGCGCTTTCATTGAAGTCGTACAATTGCCGTGACTCACGTCTGCTCACCAACGTGTCAGTCATCCATGAATATATTCGCCATTTAATATTCGAGGAATTGTATAAACAAAACATAAATGTTACGACGCATTAATTGGGATGATCCCACTGTAAGCAGTTATGCTATAAAATGCATGTCTAAAGCATATTTACTACGTTTTCCACTCATACGCTGTTTGGCGGATTTGAGCATGAGTTTATATCAGGAGCGTGCCTAAAAACAATGGTTATCGACAATGTATTCGAAGAAGAATATGTGAATTATATTGGATTATGTGAATTATATCATTAATCAGAATATGTGAATTATATTGGATTATTGACTGTTTGCAACAGGACACTCAGCCAACGAGTACAAGATTTCCAATCCCTTCAATATTCCACGGTATTATCGGCTCGTAAACATAAAACAAGGCACTTCTACCTTAGTACATACTAAAATACCTTTCCTAAAATATTCAGGTTTATTTCAAATTAACATACCAACATCTTTTAAAGAAACTCAATGAAATGATACAATATTTTAATCAAACTTGATTTTATTAAATTAATTGAAGATACCATAATTTAATTGTACCATCATCGCTACATGAAATAAGTTGACCTTCATGTGCTGGATTCCATTTAACGGCATTGACGTCTTGTGTGTGCGCCTTATCCTTCGATGGAATCATGGTTGGTTCATTCTTTTTTGAATTTGCATCTTTTTTTATATATGCGTATTGCATCATCTCCACAACCAGTAGCGATTAGTCCAATTTTTTTGCACCATGACACATCATAAATAGTTCGCGAATGGTCGCCAGATAAGGTACAAACACATTTCCAAACTGTTTTATCTTCTGGTGTGTATATACCTTCCTCATTACCCGGATGATAAGCACGCCATATTTTCAGTCTTATCATCACTGCAAGAAACCAAACGTTACCATCTGAATCGAAATCGATGCTCCACACCGTATGAGAATCTAATGTAGCCGTTGTGTACCAATCGTTATCTGTGGCATTTTCAGCATACATTTTTATTGTATTACCATAGGAAGCTGATGCCATCCTGGTTATGTGAATTGAGTACAGCAGCACAATCGAATTAATCAGGGTAGGGCTAAGTAGCGCTACAACAACAACAACATCGAATTCATCATCACTAGCCAATTCCCAAATCCATACCGATTTGTCCCGCGAGCATGTGGCTAAAAGGCTGCCGGAACTTGACCAACATGCACTTTTTACTTAATTTTCATGTCCCTCCAATGTAGCAACGCACTCAAATTCTGCTAAACAAAATAATTTAGATTAGGAAATTAACTTTTGTTCATCGTAACACATACCAGTTGCCTTCGACCATATCGCTGTTGTACCATCAAAGCTTGGTACCAACAAAGCATGATAGCCAAATGATGTACCCTCTGGTATGGGTGCGTTGAAACCTGGAATTTTTAAATTCGGATATGGTGGTGGTGGACCATATCGTTGCTGTGCAATCAACCATGGTGGTGGAATTTTATGGGAATTCGGTCCAACCGGCAAACCAAGACCTATACGCAGCTCTTCAGATGAATGGCCTGATTTTTTCTCTTTGAAACGTGTCTCATACTCTTTACCCTCATAATACAGGTCACCATGTATGGTCATACATGTTTGTTTGCCATTTAAAGAACATTACTAATATATTAATTCAGCCAATTCACTAATTTACTTTCTGTGAAAACGTAAACAAAACAAAAATCAGCTGTTTTGCCAATTCACAATGCAATTTTTTGCTAATTTATTCACAATGATGTGTCTAATCGGCGATAACTTAACCGGCTTTTATGAAAGCGGGCCTAAGTTAACTAGAACCTTACTTTTTTCACCATAACTATGTTGAGACAAACACATTAAAAAAAAAGTCGGATAATTCTTTACGACCGTACGTAACTGATAATACACCTCCAAAAATATCGAGAGAGGTATCAAAAGACTCGTTTTGGCCTCTGTAACAAGAATCCGAATCCGGAAAACCAATATTTTCAGTAGTTTGCGAGATATTTGCAATCAAAGTTCAGAATTTTCTGTCATTTTCATGTGGTTGTTGTAATCACATTACCCTGTGAGAAAAAAGTGGCACAGTGGAAGGACATCACCGCGGTAGCCACGGCTATGACAACCACCAGGAGTTGGAATGGCGTAGCCCAGGGTTATTTTTTGAAGCGCGGTCGAAGGCCGCCAATGCGGAAAGGTGTTCTGCACATAAAAAACATGGATCGGACCCCTATATCAGGATTTGACCGGGGTCATTTTTTGGTTTTTTGTTAATAACTTTTCACTGAACTAAAATATTTCTTTTCCGGACTCGGATTCTTGTTACAGACGTCAAAACGCGTCTTTTGGTACCTCTCTCGATATTTTTGGAGGTGTATTAGCAGTTACGTACGGTCGTAAAGAATTACCAAAAGTCGAAATATGAAATGAAAATTTGTTGATTCCAATGAAAAAAGAGACATATAAAGAAATACAATAGAATTTTTTGCTACCAAGTATTTTTATCTGTTATTCAAGTATTTTAAAAAATGTTAGATACAATTTTTCGATTGAATACTAAATCACTTTGAAACCAACTTTTATTCAGGCATACCGGTAGTAAGAGGCGAATAATATGCACAAAGGTAATGACGTGCAACTCGATGGTTGATCTACAGATATGAAGCCCGTCACCTCTCATTACCCATCTCCTTTCGGAAGGAGGGATGCACCGGAGCGTAACGGATTCATATCCGGACAAGGTTTGTTAATTCGACAGCACTCCCCAAAACCTTCGGGGAGTTGTTTTGTAGCTAGTATAGTAGTAGGCAACAGAATTCCCCACAGGGTAAAGATCCAGAATTTTAATACACAATTTTGACAGTGCTGGTTATATTTCATTGCGAATCTTTGAACTATACTTATATACATTAAGGGCCGCTTTCATAAAAGCCGGTAACCGCTAACCAGAGTTTAATTGACGTATTTTGTATGGTTAGCTGTCAAATTAATCGCCGATCAGGCTTAACCGGCTTTTATGAAAGTGGCCCTAAGGCGACTCACGCTCCATACAAAATACAATGGACACCCTGTTTCCATCGCAATTATAAACTTCAATGTATTCTAAGACCTTTGTCATAATATTTCGAAAAAATATTAAGATTTACCGGAGCTATACCGCGTTAAAAAACGCTAAAAATCTCATTTTTTATGTATAAAAGGAGTATGAAAAAATATTTTTTAAGAAAAAGCATCTGAGATGATGAATTAGCTGGAGTACAAAAGGTAAGCAAAAAAAGTTTCGAAATATTTTCGGGGAGTCCTTAGAAAAGAGTGAATTTTAAAATACCGGTGGAAGCAGTGCAACTTTTTTTGGCGAGGCACCTTAGTACACATACATACAGCTGTGTTCACTAAAATAGTAGTGAAATTAAATTGGGTTTCGTTCGAAGAAATAAGGATAAAATCCAGTTTTAATAATTTTCATTTAAATATATCACATTCCATAACAGAATCCGTATTAAAAGAAATTTGAAAGATTACACAAAGTTCAGGAAAGTTAATTAAACTTAAAAAGTTGTTTACCAGAATTTGTAGAAAATATTTGAAACTCTCTGAGTTTTCAGAGTTTTTTCCGTGAAGGGTGTTGAGTGATTTTTACCATACAACGCAAGATGAAAAATTAATTTTGTATGGAAAAAAATACCCAACATCCTTGACAAAAAAATTCTCAAAATTCAGGGAAAATTCTGAGGTACTTGCACATTAGTATACTCAAATTGAATGAGCGATAAAACTGCGAACTCAAAAAGTTTCTAAAAATTCTGCCAAAAAATATTGAAATTTTGGTGTCAATTTTTTAAAGTTTAATTAACTTTCCTGAACTTTGTGTAATTTCTGAAATTTTTTTGTAACAGAAACCACTGTTATGGAATTTGCTATATTTTAAATGAAAATTATTAAAAATACAGCTTCTTTTTATTTCGGCGAACCATATCCAATTTAATTTCACTTCTGTAAACACTTGTTTATGTAACAACTGTGTAATTTTTGTAAGATCAAACATCATTGATCTTTTCCTTTTTATGTTTGAAAAATAATATTTTAATTGTGTTTTTGAGTACAATATAAAAAGATATCAAATAAAGAATAATTTGTACTGAATATTATTTAATATAAAACGGACTTTACATCATCAGGTGTGGTCGAATTTAAAAATGTCATCGTCTGCAAGAGAAAGTTTTGCTCAAATTCTAAATGATGCAGGTGTTGAGTCCCCGCCAACAGCCACGCTTTCGCAACTCAAACGCATGGCAGCGGAGATAGTTGGCGCTACAGGTGAGCCAATATCTACGTATCAGAATATGAGTCAAGTAATTGTTGAGAATGGTTCCAAAGAAATTCGTCATCGTTCTTTTGCTGGTGTGTCTATCGTTGGTGTCTCTGCCGCTGATCCCCCTGCCGTTAATGATTCTGCCGCTTATCCCTCTGCCGCTATGTCTGCCGTTAATACTACTGCCGTTAATGCTTCTGCCGTCGGTTGTTCTACCGTTAATAATTTTGTTGTTGATACTTCTACGGCTCATATTTCTGCTGTTGAGGTCCCTGTTCAAGATGCACGTATTCCTGTACCTAAATCCAGTTCTTTTAATTTTGCCGAGAATAATTTAACTGCAAATTTTGCCATGCCTGCAGACAAAAATACAGAGGTTTTTGAATATTTTCCTATTCCCACTGATCGTGTGGATGAAGAGTTAAGCTATTTAAAAAAGAAACTTGAAATATTAGCTCTAAAAAAACGTCTACATGAAATGGAACAGAATATAAACCCAATAGTGCATACTGATCATAAAAACAATTTTTGCGATATTGAACATGCGCTAACAAAATTTAGTGGGGATGATATTGGATATTCAATTCAATTTTTTTTGAAAGATTTTGAAGAAGTTATGAATACAATTAATGCTGATGATCGTTTTCGATTTTTAAGTTTACGACGTTCACTCACTGGTACAGCAAGAGTTTTTCTTGAAACAATACCAGCAATGACATACGATCAACTTCGTAAACAACTTATTACCGAATTTGATAAACATATTAGTCGTCAAGATGTTTATAATACGTTACGGCAAAGGTGTTGGAAGAAGAAAGATGAATCTCTTCATTGCTATATTCTAAGCATGCAAGCGATCGCCAAGCGCTCCGACATCACTGAACTTGAAGTGATCGAATTTATTATAGATGGTTTGGGGAACAACATCTCAAATATACATCTACTTTTGAGTGCTAAAACCATTAATGAATTAAAGATGTTGGTTGCTAGATACGAAAGGAAATATTTAATTCGTGAAAGCGAAGTGGTTACTAAACTACCACTGAAAGATTTCCCCAGACTAATAAATAAAGGTGATTCAAATATTTGTTTTAATTGTTCACAAACGGGTCATATCAAGCCGAATTGCCCTTATCCAGTAAGACCAAAAGGATCATGTTTTCGTTGTTGGAAAATGGGTCATGAATACCGCCACTGTTCCAACCCAAAGAAAGTATTGCAGAAATTGGAAAAACAAGTAGCTTCAATTGAAAACATCGACAAAGATGACGTCATAGGCGCCTTAAATGAAGTAGGTATTTTATTTCAAAATAATAAAAAAAAAATTTTTGAAACATATCTATCCCTATTTGACACTGGTAGTCCGGTTAGTTTATTGCGTGAATCTGACGTTCCAAGTGAGTTGGAAAGAGCAGACATACGTCCAGTACAATCCAAACTTGTTGGGGTTGGAGGGAAACAATTATTAATTCAAAATAAATTAGATTGTTTTGTTAATTTTAAAAATGAAATAAAAATTGTTACATTTTACATATTATCTGACGAATGTTTGCTCATGCCAGTTATTTTAGGACGTGATTTTCTATCTAAGTTTAATATATGTTTGAGAAAAGTCAAATTAATATATACAAAGGAAAAATTAATGCTTCTTAGAGAAAAAATTATAAGTAAAACATTTGGATCGAAGATTAATTTTAATTTCAGCAAACACGGTATTTTAAAATCAAATGATAATCAAGAGTCTTCAAAAAATTTGAGTGAGGTTTTAGATAATGAATATCACATTAAAGATGTAGATGTGAGTAAAGGAAATGATATATTTTGTATAGATATTTTTCCTGATTTTCCTGATTTAAATATAAATCCTAAATTAGAAAAAAGAAAAGCATTAATGTTGCAGGATGTAATAACAAAATCTTATATTAATTCGAAAGAAATAGAAGTTCAGCCACTTGATTATGAGATGAAAATTCATTTGACGACTGAAACCCCATTTTATTGCACTCCGCGACGGTTGTCTTATTTAGAGAAAAGTGAAGTGCAAAATACAATTGATGAATTGATTAAAGAGGGAATAATTAGGCCTAGCAACTCTCCGTATGCTTCTGCGATAGTTTTAGTAAAAAAAAAGGTAAACTGCGAATGTGTATAGATTATAGGGGTTTGAATAAAATAACGGTAAGGGATAATTATCCTTTGCCATTAATAGACGACTGCATTGAGTATTTGGAAGGGAAAAAGATATTTTCGGTATTAGACTTGAAAAGTGGTTTTCATCAAGTTAGTATGTCTCCTGAGTCCGTTCCATACACATCTTTCGTAACACCAAATGGACAATATGAATATTTAAGAATGCCATTTGGATTGAAAAATGCACCTGCCGTATTTCAGAGATTTATAAATACTATATTTAGAGACTTCATTGATTCAAAACAATTAATTATATATATGGATGATATAATAATAGCCTCACAAAGTTTTGAGAAACATAAAGAGATATTGGATTTAGTTTTGAGCCGAATTTCTCAGAAAGGACTCAAGTTGAATCTTACCAAATGTAAGTTTGGTTATAATGAAATTGAATATTTAGGATATTTAGTTAGTGCTAAGGGAATATCGTTAACTGATACTCATTTAAAGGCGATTAAACGGTATCCCATACCTAAAAATCAGAAGGAATTACACTCCTGTATTGGTCTTTTTTCTTTTTTTCGGCGTTTTGTGCCATCATTTTCCTGTATTGTAAGACCATTGCAACAGTTATTAAAGAAAAATGCTCACTTTGATTTTAACGATCAATGCATTAGTTCATTTGAGAAATTAAAAACTAAATTGACAGAAAGTCCCGTTCTTGCTATTTATAATCCTTTAAAGGAAACTGAACTACATTGTGATGCTAGTTCCTTTGGGTTTGGTGCAGTTCTACTTCAGCGTCAAGAAGATAGTAAATTTCATCCAATTTCTTATTTTTCAAAAACGGCATCAGATGCTGAAAGCAGATATCATAGTTTTGAGTTGGAGACGCTGGCTATAATTTACGCTCTAAGAAGATTTAGAGTATATCTTGAAGGAATTCCCTTTAAAATTGTTACTGATTGCAACTCATTAGCAATGACTCTAGGCAAAAAGCAGGTAAATGCACGTATAGCAAGATGGGCATTGGAACTTGAGAACTTTAATTATACGATTCAACATAGAAAAGGTGTATCCATGGGGCATGTTGATGCATTAAGTAGATGTCAAGTTGGTAGTATAGAAATAAGCGAAGCTGAGTTTCAAATACAACTAGCTCAAGAGCGTGACGATTTAATAAAAGATTTAAAAGAACGTTTAGAAAAAGAAGAATTAAAAGATTTTAAACTATTGAATGGTTTAATTTACAAAGTCAAGGAAGGTGGAAAATCTACGTTGTATATACCTGGGGAAATGGAAGATAACATAATAAGGTTGATACATGAAAAAATCGGACATCAATCCATTGAAAAAACCTTTACAAAGTTGTCTTTGTATTATTGGTTTCCGAAAATGAAGCAAAAGATTGAGAAATTTGTACGAAACTGTCTCAAATGTATTATGTATTCAGAACCAGTACGACTAAATGAACGAAATTTATATAATATACCTAAAAGTCCCCTGCCTTTTGATACTATTCATGTTGACCACTTTGGTCCTCTACCTTCAATACAATCCAAAAGGAAGCACCTGTTAGTTGTGGTTGATGCCTTTACAAAATTTGTGAAACTTTATCCGACAAATTCAACAAGTACCCGAGAAGTAAATGCAGCATTAGATAAATATTTCAGCTACTATAGTAGACCAAGACGATTAGTAAGCGATAGAGCTTCATGCTTTACTTCATTAGAATTTGAAACTTTCTTATTAAAGAGAAATATATTACATATAAAAGTGGCCACTGCTTCACCACAGGCAAATGGGCAGGTGGAACGTGTAAATAGGGTTTTGAAAACGATGTTAGGTAAGCTTAGTAATCCACTTAACCATGCAGATTGGACAAGTAAACTTCTTGAAGTGGAATATGCTATTAATAATTCAATTCATAGTAGTACAGGAAACTCTCCCAGTAAGATTTTATTCGGTGTTGAACAGCGAGGGGAGATAATTGACGAGTTTACAGAATATATTGATAATAAAATAAATGTTAATACACAGCGTAACCTTGACCAGATTAGAGTAAATGCTTCTGATGCAATCAAGAAAAAACAAGAATATAACTTCAATTATTTTTATAAAAATAGTGTGGGAGTAAAAGAATATAAAGTAGGAGATTTTGTAGTTATAAGAAGTGTAGATACTGTTGTGGGAACAAATAAAAAATTATTACCAAGATTTAAAGGGCCCTATATAGTACATAAGGTATTGGGAAATGATAGGTATGTCGTGCGTGACATAGAAAATTGCCAACAAACTCAATTACCATATGATGGAGTTATTGAAGCTAACAAAATGAGAAAGTGGCTTATCAAAGATATTAGTAATACCGTTTTTGCTGAAGAGTTAAATGAATAACAAAATAAATAAAATATTGTGAATGTTATTTTATATTTATTTATTAGTTTTAAGTTATATGACCGTGGTCGGTCTTAATCAGGTTGGCCGAGTTGTAAACACTTGTTTATGTAACAACTGTGTAATTTTTGTAAGATCAAACATCATTGATCTTTTCCTTTTTATGTTTGAAAAATAATATTTTAATTGTGTTTTTGAGTACAATATAAAAAGATATCAAATAAAGAATAATTTGTACTGAATATTATTTAATATAAAACGGACTTTACACTTCTATTAAAATGAACACAACTGTATGTATAAAGTATAAATTTTGTTTTCTTATATATAAATATATTTGAGTGTTATTCATACTTATATGGAAGGCTATCCACAGAAAGGGAACGTATTTTTCATGTAGTTACCGCCGTGGTGTGGCGGTAGTGTTACTGGCCTACCACACCGAAGGTCCAAGGCGATTTTTTTTAGACATACATGGTTTTATGTTGTAGCTCGTCATTGGTTTTCAATATATATTATTAAAAACTTTACTTGCTCAGTATTTAAAAATAAGTTAATACCTTTAACTAAAAATTGTTTCTACCCTTTTCTTTTTAACATTTTAACAATTTTCCTTTTACTTACATTAAAAATACGTTTCCGTTTTACTCCCAACCTTTCATACATAGTATGTACATATATAGATTATACTTATCGATATTTCCAAGTAGCCTTACTTTTTTAAGCTTTTTGTCGCCACAGCACTAAAAGCTGATAAGTATCTTTATAAAACTGTGCAATAAAGTAAATACAAAGCATTAAAACTAAATGTTGAATTACATTAGGAATTTTACAATACCCTGATTGGAGGGCGGCTATCTGAGATAGTCGTCGAGCACCTCATGGAAAACCAAACTCAATGCCTGCCTTCAATTTGTTATGGTTACGCGTCAAAATGGAGCAGTAAGGAAGGCGGTCGGCATGATATTGATGTCGCACTGTGGCTAGTCATTGTCGGCTGGGGTGGGCTCTTGCCAACCTTACCGTCCTGCGCCATAAGCAGAGAAAAGGTCTTATCATGCCTTTGAAAACGCGGGGAAAAACGCAAAAACCGCGTCAAAATTACGTTAAAACAACATCCGGTTAAACCCGGATGCCACGGACAGACCGTTGACATTTAAACATTCAAAAAATTCAAAAAAAACAAAAGGAAAAGGGGCAACTAAAATCCAAATCAAAATTCAAAAATAAATTCAAAAGTTAACCGAAAAACTAAAGCAAAACTGGCAAATCAAAATTTAAATAAAACGATTATTACGGAAAAATTCAAAAGTAACTGAAACTGAAAAATCAAATAAATATTTAAACAGAACGAATGGCAAAACTAAAACCCAAAAAAAAACCTGAAAAATCAAACGAATCGGAAACGACCGATTACCACAGCTGAAAAAGAAATTAAATAAACAATAAATCGAAAAAAATAAGGCCGAACAAAAAAGGGGGCGCCGCGGGTGTTGTTGCGACGCCCGGTGCTTGGCCCACCCTCATCCATGGCCATCGATGCACCTACTCTCGATGGCCCCTTTCCTAACATCGTACTGCCTTCTAATTAAATGGAGACGTCAGCATTCCCATATAAGTTATAATGTTTATTTACAATGCATTTTCAAAATTGTGGTAAATATAGTTAATTATAATAATTTTAGTTTAGGTATATACCCTCCTCGTTTTATTTTATTTTCCTTCTTATTCCCTATTTTCTCTTTATAAATTGCATTTCTATTCTTTGAATTGTATTCTTGGTTGAAAATTACGAAAATTTTAAAATTTCCTTTTTTATGTATTTTACCCTGTCTTTGCTTATTTATTTATATTTTTGTTTTGTTTGCTTATTCTTATTATTGTTATATTATTATTATTATTGTTATGTTATTTTATTATTTATTTATCATCATGTTATTTTATTGGCGGCCTTTATTTTGTTAATAAGTGTAGTTGGTTTAATTACTTATTTATGCATTTGATTTATTTGATCAAAACATTTGTAAGTATTTATTTATATTTTATGTATTTATGTATTTAATGTAATTTATTTTATTTTATGTATTTAAATTTATTTAATTTTAGGTATTTTAAATTTTATTTTTATTTTATGTATTTAGTTTCATTTTTATTTTATGTATTTAGTTTTATTTTTATTTTATGTATTTAGTTCTGTCTTAGGTTACATATTTTGTTCTATGCTATGTTATTTATTTTATTTCATCTTATTTTATTTTATTTATTTTATTTAATCTTATTTTGTTTTAAGGTATGTTTAATTATATTTTATTTTATGTATTTTATTCTATCCTATTTTCCCTATTATTATTTGTATTATTCTATTTTATTTTATTTTAAGTATATTACTTTTGGGGTTTATTTGTACTACAAATAGCTTTTATTTTTACAAATAACTTTTTATTTTTAAAAGCTTGTTTCTACTTTAAATAGTTAATTAGCGCATTTTTCCTTTTCTTAACTTAACTTCTTAATTTTTAACTCATTATTAATTTTTTTATTTTTTTTTAAACTTATTTATTTATACAATCCTTTTCCATCTTTTTTTTTCTATTTCAGATTTCATTTTCTCCTAGCTAGCCCTATTCTTATGCAATTATGCCTTGCCTTTTCTACTATCTCCTTATTTAACTATTATTTAACCCTTATAGCTAAGTTACATCCTATCGTTTAACAAATTAATTAGGTTCAATTTTATTTATTAGTAATAAGGTTTGGTCTCACCCATTTGGTCCGTAGGCCACTGGTGGGGCGCTACTGTTGTCGTTGTTGGTGCTTGTGCGGCGGGCCTATAAGTGGGCGGCCCCCGTTGTTGTCACTGCTGGTAGTTGTTGTTGTTGTCGTTGCCGGTGTTACAACCGGTTGCCGTTGTTGTTACAGGTGTTTGTTGTTGCCGGTGTTGTCGATGCTGGTTGTTGATGGTACTATTGTTGTTGCGGCGGGCCTATATGAGGCGGCCCCCGTTGTTGTCACTGCTGGTAGTTGTTGTTATAGCTGGTGGTGTTGTCTATACTGGTGATGTTGTCTATGCCGGTTGATGTTGTCAATGCCGGTGATATTGTCGATGCTGGTGTTGTACACAAATTTTTGATTTGCTTTGTATTTCTATTTATTGCAGCAAATTATTGAATATTTGTTTGTTGCAATTGTTGTTATTATTGGTGCTTACTTAGGTCGCTTCAAAAACTGGAACACACGCGGCTGTAATGAAAAATACTATATTAAGTCTAGTCGCTTTCAAATCTTTGTATCTTCAAGGTTTCAACTTACCAGTTAGTCCTATATTGGGTGAACCAACCCAGTCTGTGCTAATTGCATGTCTCGTCTTCAGTAGTGTTCTGTTAATTAATGTCCAAAATGCTATTAAACGAAGCATGTAGTTGCACCGTGATGACGACCCAGAATGTGCCAAGTGTGTGCGCAACGCATGAGAGTATTTTACGAGTATGGTCACTTATGTTTTTTTTCCTTTTTATTGATTGAATTTAGTTTGGTTTTTGTATTTTTCAATCAATATTGAAACTAGCATATACATACATATGTATATATGTTGTATTTATGAGGATATCTTGGATTTTTTTGGGTGATATTTTTGCCCATTAACTCTAGTTATCCTCTCTACCTCGAATGCTATTTCAATTTATGGATTTAATAATTTACCACTTTATTTAGTTACGCAAAGGTAAAGTAGAAGCACACTAGGCTTTAAGAAAAAAAACTACGACTGCTTTTGTAGTTGGCTGATTTTCAGCATTACATATGACGCACACACTGATTTTTCCCTTGCAAAATGTATTAATACAACTTTGACTGTAATACAGCCCAAAGGTGAAGACTAACTCACTGAATTTGAAATTTTACACTTTTTGATGGCTGTTGAGATAACTAAACAATTGTTCTGGTTTTGTATTTAAGGGGTATCACTTAAAATTTTTCACGACACATCACGACCGGTTGCACCAAAAAATTTTCACATTTGAATGGTCGAATGCCGGTGATGCCGCTATAGGGAAAATTTCCAATCAACTGCGACTGCGCAATGGAAAAGTTCCGTTGCCCAGTCTGACATGGCGTGATCGTTGCCAGGTGGGACACTACGATTGGTGGTTGCCATCAGGGTTCGGACTTTTATTACTATTTTAAGGACCCTATTGCACTACTAAATTTAGTAAAAGTACAGTACTCATTCCGAAACAAAAAAACCAGGCCTTATGCTATTGAAATTAACGTAGAAGATATGATTTTACAACTGTTTAGTAGATTTTATGATAGTTAATCTGTAGACATTACTTAAAGTGAAAGTTCGGTAATTACACTTTTACTTTAAGGCTTTAAAGAAAAGGAATTTAGTACTTTTACTTTTACTACTCTTTTGTTCTTTAGTTAGTTTAAAGGTGAATTTTCACGTATGGAACAAAAGTGGAAATTACAGAATATTGACAATGATTAATTATTTTACGCGAAAGTTTGAAGTCAGGGAAAAATTTAACTTATCTACAAAAAAATCATGTTATGGTAATATTAAATGGGAACATAAAGCGTAGTAGATTTGTGTAAAGTGCATTTAGTATTGAAATTACTACAACTTTAACTAAGTCCGAACCCTAAAGGCACGCTTTCGTTGGCGCGCGAAAAAAGGAAGGTTCTAGAACTTATGTTTGGTGTGTTCCCTTGGTGGTCCGCGGAACCCGACGTTACTGGGTTTTAGGGTAGATGACACATGAAACTCCTTGTCCGACCCGGCCATGGATAATACTATAATACACGAATATTGACGCCGTTAAAATGGTTAAACTTCCACCTTACAAATGCTTTTTACCAATTACTAATACTTATTGTCCACTTTGGTTGCACCTTGCTTTGGCGATATGATGAGTTATCCATCGAGTCAAGGTCAGGAATCAGGACGGGATTCCATGTGTCTCCCACCCCACTAATTGATGAATTAATATAAGTTACCCAATGATATAGGTTAATTTAACCTACAAGAAATAAATGATATTTACCTATGTCAAATGCCCATTTAATTCACTGTCATTTTTCGGGCAATCTGGTTTACCCTACTTTTTTTATTTCTGGCCACACCGAGAACACACCAACCACTTGTTTGTCTGGAAATTACAAATTCCGTTATTGGTGCCTTTTTCCATTTTATGGAACATTTGGTGCTGCCACCTCGGCCAAAATCACGCCACTTCCCAGAATCTATCGATTTATGTCAAACCGCAGTGTGAACCTAAACTGTCACCTATCCAACCGCAGTGAGTCATACCAATCAAATTCAATAAGAGAAAAAATGACTATAAGTTGGAAGTAGACCATAACAGACCTGCTTCGCTTCGAAGACCGGTCAATGAAGCGAACAGGAAAAAGGTATACTTGCAAGAAAGCCATTTCGGAATAAAAAAAAAGAAACGTGGGGCACGACTCACCCCTAGATAAGAGTCTCTA
Organism: Sphenella marginata; assembly: GCA_951509765.1. NCBI lineage: Eukaryota > Metazoa > Arthropoda > Insecta > Diptera > Tephritidae > Sphenella > Sphenella marginata. The sequence continues at coordinate 29,717,272 of OX608079.1, read as the reverse complement.
GTTCTACCACAAGCTAGCCGGGCACAGAAGATCCGCCAGTAAGGAGATAAATTGAAGTATTTTGTTTCGTAGTTCAAAACGCATTGCGGCGAAGGGAAGTTTTTATAGTGGTTTGGCCCCCACAGAAGTTAGGCTTGAGAAAAACGGAGAATTTAATTTTGTTTCTTAGTTAACATGCTTCGCGGCGGTAGACATTTGTTATTGGAGAACTCGTCAAAACTCCGAAAGAGATAGTTCCAGTGGTTTCACCCCCACGGAAGGTTAAAGAAAAAGAACCGGAGAAGCGGGTTTCATATTCGATAAATATTCATCCGGTAGACATTTTGATTATGGAGAACTCGTCAAAACTCCGAAAGACAATCCGGTTATCAGGATTGCCAGGTTATCCACTGCTCCCGGTGGAAGCACATGTGGACTCCCTTCTAGGTCAATGCTCGGGGAGAATACTGGGCGAGTTGTCCCCGACTGCCAAAACGCCCAGATGGAAATGCAAGGTAGAAAAAAAAATAAATAAAAAAAAAATGTCAAAATTTTGTTTATTGTGGACGAATATCCGAAGCATGGAAACGCCCTATCAATTTCCCCGTCAGATCTTCCAAGTCATACAACGCATTGCCTATTTTTCGACGGACTCGACACTTAAGGTATTTCGGCAGGAATTTAGCGTTTATGCCTTGTTTAAAGTTACTCAAAGCAAAATTTTTTCTAAAAACTTCCTGACCTTCCCTATAGTTCACTAGTCTAGAGCGTTTGTTATATACTCTTACCGCCCTATCTTTTGCTGCATCTAAATTTCTACGAATTTTTTCGCGAATATTTGACAATTTATCAGCCCTAGTTACTATTGGGATTTCATCTTGCGCCAGAGCGCCGAGTTTATCTAATATGTTGTATGCCGATGCATGCTGAATCATGTTCTGACCGTATAATGCAAAGTATGGAGAGCACTGAATTGAGGTATGAAAGTCACTTCTTAAAACTGATAGTATTTCGGGTATATGTCTATCCCAGTCAGTATGATCCTGTTTATCCTTCAGAAAAACTCTTATTTTTGAAACAATTTCCCTATTTACGCGTTCAGACGCGTTAGCCTGCGGTGAGTATAGCCCTGTCTTAATGTGGGTTACCCCGTAATTTTCTAAAAATTGCTTCATATCCTTCGAGATAAACTGTCTACCGTTGTCGCTGTGGATATACTGAGGGACCCCTACAGTTGGAAAAATTTCAGAAGTGAAGTAATTCATAACGTTTACCGTCGTCGCTCTCTGCATGGGCTTCAACCAAACATACTTTGAAAAATGGTCCAATAAAATGAAAAGGAATTGATTTCGACGCTTCGATCTCGGATATGGCCCCAGGAAATCGCAGTAGAACCGCTGAAATGGTCTTTCCGAAGTGAAAGCATTCGCTATGGGTGGCCTGGCTTGTTGATTCGTTGCTTTTACCGCTTTGCAAATGTCGCACTTGCGTACATACTCCCGGACGTCCTTAGCTTGGCTTGGCCAGAAGTATTTCTGCCGAACGCGCTCCAAAGTTTTCTGCCATCCTCCGTGGTAGCTCCTGTTCGCATCGTGCGCAAGTCGTATTGCCTCCTTCATCAACCCAGTCGGTAACCATAACCGCCATAGCGAATGCTCCTCATCCTCCACACCTTTACGAAATTTAACCCTTTTGAAAACTACGCCCTCGTTTACACGTAAATCCGGTAGTGCCTCTTTGTTATCTAAAATGGTTCGGACTAGATCCGAGTATGCGGCACTTGCAAATTCTGGCGACTCTAAATCTATTTCGTGAGGTGTGTTTGGATAGATCAGCGCGTCTACATCGAAGCGCGATAAGGCATCCGGTACAATATTCAGGGTTCCCTTGCGATGTTCCATTCTAAAGTCATATCTCTGAAGCAGAAGCGACCACCTAGCCAATCTACCACTCAAATCCTTTTGAGTCATCAACCACTTGAGGCTCGAATGGTCTGTAATAATACGAAATGGCAAACCCTCAATGTATGGACGAAAGCGTTTGACACTGACTATGGCTGCTAGGCATTCCAGCTCGGTCACGGTATAATTGCGCTGAGCATTGTTAAGCTTTTTTGAGACGAACGCTATTGGATGCTCAGCGCCCTCGTCGTCGATCTGGAACAGCACACCACCCACACCTATTTTGGACGCATCGCACTGAATAACAAATTCTTTCGAGAAATCGGGTTGGGCCAGGACAGGAGCGGAGCTCAAGGCTACCTTCAGCTTTTCGAAAGCCTCTATTGCCTCAGGGGTAAGTTTGAATGGACCTAGCTTTTTCCGAAGGCAATCGGTCAAAGGGCCTGCTAAATCAGCAAAATTTGTAATAAACGCCCTATACCAATTTGCCATACCTACAAACCTACGCACCTGCCTCGGAGACTTCGGGATTGGAAAACTTTTAACTGCTTCTATCTTCCCTGGGTCTACCTTCAAGCACCCGCTACCTATCAAGTACCCTAAATATCGAATTTCCTTCTGACAAAATTTGCTCTTCTTTACGTTAATTGTAAGGCCCGCGTCCCTCAAACACTTTGCTACCTCTGCCAATAAGCTCAAGTGGTCCTCAAAGTTGGTGCTACATACCATCAGGTCATCCAAGTAGACAAAAACATTCTCCCGTAACCGCGAAGGAATGGCCTTGTCCATCAGCCTGCTCATCGTCTGCGGTCCGTTACATAACCCAAATGGCATCACTTTGAAGTGGTAGAGAGGCTTCCCCGGAACTGCGAACGCTGTCTTTTCTTTCGATGATTCCGTCAACTTGATTTGGAAAAACGCGTCCTTCAGGTCGATACCACTGATGAAGTGGGTATCCTTCAACCTACTCAATAGCCCATTAATATGCGGCAACGGGTATGAGTCCTTTTTAGTAACCGCGTTGACTTTTCTGGAATCAATACAAAGCCGGACCTTCCCTGGTTTCCGGACCAACACCACAGGACTACACCACGGCGAGTTCGATTCCTCGATAACTCCCATTTCGAGCAGCCTATCTATCTCACTAAAAGCTTCGGCTTGCCTCGGTGGCGAAAGAGGGAAATGCTTGCTCTTTATTGGAACCGCGTCGCCCGTGTCAATATGATGTTCGACTAGCTTTGTTTGACCCAGACCTAACTTCTCAAATGACGGAAACGTCTCTACTACGTTCTGCAGCTCGACCTTCTGCTTTGTTGTTAAATCATGGAAATTATGTTCTTGTTCCTTCTCTTCGCTAATCTCTAGACATGCTACACTGGGAAAAATATCCGGCGCTAACGCGAAAGCTCTCCAAAAATCAACTCCGAAATACGCTTCTTGAAGAAGCGAAGGAACAAGGTAAAAACGTATGGTTTTGGTGATATTTTTAAAAGTCACAGGTAAGGAAACAGAACCTAGTATTTTCTGCTTGGCGCCACCCGCCGTGTATACAAAAGCCTGTAGTGGGTGGTACTTAAGCCCAATCGAATTCAAAAACTCTTCACAGTCCTTCCCAAGGATAGAGACATTAGCACCCGAGTCCAGCAAGCCTACTATAAAACTGTTTTCTATTTTTATCCGCACCAGAGGCCTTTCATCCTCTGTGAGAACTAAGGTGGTGCTTTGCAAAAGTTTACGCTCCTGTACTCGATTATTATATCTCTTCCTACATCTTACAATATCGTCCGATACGAATGACTCTGGATTATTTCCGAAAATTCTTGACCTAACTAGCTCGTAACTGGTAACCCTCTGTTCCAAACTAGGTGGAAAATGCGCTTGACAAGCAACATCTCTGCTATGACTTTTCAAAATGTGAATTGGCTTTAAAATATGAGCTGACGGCCCTGGACTATCTGGATCTGAGCTATTGGAGCTATCCGAACTATCAGGAAAAGTTACTATAAAGTTGGGTTGTTTCGTCGCAAGAGTGCCACTACTCCTCGAAAGTTCACCACTTCCATGGAACTCACTGCTCGCGAAGGTTTCAGCACTCGAGGCGACTCCTCGGGCACTGGCTGATATGGGGGCTATGGCACCGAACGAGTTTCCCCCATCTTCTCGCTCGAATATTGGTTTCCCTGCCGGCGATGGTCCTTTGGACATTTAGGGGTGTACACGCCTCTATGCCCGCACTTAAAGCAAAAAGGGTTCCTAATGGGTTCCTCACAATAAATATATGAATGCCCCATGGCCTGACAATTCCAACATTGGATTCCTGAATAGTCCGGTTTTCTATTTCGCCGATACTCCAACGCCTCGATCTGCGGGTCAGCTTCGCCATCTTCGCCTTCCATCCTCCTATCAGGTGTCATCGCTCGAGCCTCATTAACATGTCTTCCGGTATAAGTTGTTCCAAGGATCTTGCTCTCCCTCAGCACCTGTTCTCCTTTTCGTGCTATATCGCGTAGGTCATGCAATGTCCTCGCCTCCGCGTTGAATAGCATAAGCTTCAAGCTACTGTTGACGTTTCGCTTTATTATGTCAATCAGTAGGGCTTCTGACATTGGCTCCCGAAGACGCGCGTTGAGTGCTACTATATCAGTGTGGAACACATCGTATGACTCGCTCAGCTTCTGCTTCCGCATTGAGATCTCCATCATGATCTCGTGGTCACTTTTCAATGTTCCAAACTCACGCTTCAAAGAATAACACAAAAAGGGATAATTCGCGTTTGCGTTCTGCTTGGTGAACAGCCAGTACCATTCCTCGGCCCGCCCTGACAGAAATAAATGAAAGCTTGCCATTAGCTGGTCGTCCGAACACTGAGTCCGCTCACATAAGGTGTCTAACTTAAACAAAAAATCTGCTACGCTCCCAGTACCATCGAAGGAGACCTTCCACTCCTGTGGTTTCACCGCCATGTTGTTCGAAACTATGTTGGCTTGGTTACTAACAAAGGTCTGGGCCCGGTTCCTTTCATCCCTATTGGGGTTCCTAGAATAGGTCGCACCGCCCTGCGACGATGTTACTGCAGCGTTAAGTAGGTCCATATTCTCCCTGATCGTTCTCATTTCGTTACGCATCTCCTCCTGAGAAGTCCTGAACAGCTGATGCAGCACGTTCACCCACGAGTCTTCAGGAGGGGCCTCAACAATATTCCGCGTTGTATTCCTATCACCTAAAGTGTTAAGAGGTATAGAGTTTTGTAGCAAAACTCCAGCTTCCTCCTGTATACCTGTCAACACGTTAGTCGAAGGGTCAAAAATATTCTGCATGGGGTCTGCGGCCATGGACGAGTCAAGGATATTAGTACTAGCCGGTCTATCCATCTTATGGTTGGAAGCAGGGTTCAATACTGTCCCGGTCGGATCTCCTCTACCCGGACTACTTATTGGAGAATGCATCACTAAAGGCCGATTTGTGGGCTGTTTTGGAAATGCCCCTCTACCCTGACCTCTAGGTTTACCCCCACTTCCTCGGTTAGAATTTCTAGTAGTCATGCGTTCAGCTGACTGATCCATGTCTACTAGGAATATGGCTATCTAAGAAAATCGGTCAATAAAAAAAATGCTTAAGTATTGGTTTCGGTTACAAGGGGCGGTTGGAAGGCACAAAATAAAAACTCACCCTCCCTACCCTATAATACCGACGATTCGCGTAAAAAAAAAGAAAAGCAATAATAATGTCTATCAAATCTTAAGTCGCTAATCGTAACGACTTTTCGAAAAAAAAGAAAAAAAAATATAATAAAGTTTTCAAAACAAGATATGTATATATACGTGTACAATATTCGCTGAAAGAAAGTTTGATTAGTAAATATACGTTTGAAAATCAAATGCAATGAAATACGATATGTAGTTTGAAAAATGTATGTATATGTATTTAAATGTTCAATGGGAATGCTGACATCCCATCATTAGAAGGCATAGGTATAATGGAAAAAAAATAAACATAAAACATTTGACAAGGACATAACCAGGTACACCTACCGCAATGCAGGGGTGGTCTTAAGGACACCTCGCCCTGAGACATGTGGGTATACCATGGCGAAAATTTTGAAAAAGTTAATCTTATTTGGACTACAGTACTCCCGACCGCAATGCAGGGGCTGCTAAAGGCTGCCACCTGAGACTTGCCGAGGCACTGTAGACCGCAATTGACAAAAAGAAATCTGAAAATTTATTTTACTTTACACCTCTTCAGCTGCGCCGCAATGAAAGGATTCGGTTAGGTACCGAATTTCCCCAGACATGCGCAGTTGAAAAAGTTCAAACTTATTTGGACTCCAGCACTCCCGACCGCAATGCAGGGGCTGCTAAAGGCTGCCGCCTGAGACTTGCCGAGGTGCTGTAGATCGAAAATGACAAAAAAACTGAAAATCTAGGTTCTACCCCTCCTCAGCTGCGCCGCAATGAAAGGATGCGGTTAGATACCGCATTTCCCCAGACTTGCGCAGTTGAAAAGAGGGTTATTCGGTTCCCCACTCCTCCTTCCGCAATGCAGGGGCTGCTAAAGGCTGCCGCCTGAGACTGGTTAGAGGAGTGGAGATACCTACAAAAGAAAAAAAAAATGCGTACAAAAAAAACAAAGACAAAACAAAACACACGTTCGGCAAAACGAAAAGTTAAAAATCCCTAAAAATCTAAACCCCACTTAGCGGACATATTTATTTTTCCCGAAGCCGACATCGGACAACAGACCCGGGACAAAAAAAAATATGTATATTAAAAAACTAAGTGCGTTTAGCACTGCCTCACCGGGTGAAAATGCAAAAACTTCCGGTGGACCTGACGTGAAGTCGCGTGGAGCCCTCAGCTACTGAACCCGAAGACCCATCCGGACAACTTGATCGGTCCCACCATCCCGTCGCAACGCAGGTGGCGGCTACTGGGCCTGCCTACCTGGGACATACGAGATGGTGAAACCTCACAAATCGACCAGAAAAGTCATCGAGGCCAGCGCCTCGGGTGCCACGTTGGGCGCCATCTGTTATGGTTACGCGTCAAAATGGAGCAGTAAGGAAGGCGGTCGGCATGATATTGATGTCGCACTGTGGCTAGTCATTGTCGGCTGGGGTGGGCTCTTGCCAACCTTACCGTCCTGCGCCATAAGCAGAGAAAAGGTCTTATCATGCCTTTGAAAACGCGGGGAAAAACGCAAAAACCGCGTCAAAATTACGTTAAAACAACATCCGGTTAAACCCGGATGCCACGGACAGACCGTTGACATTTAAACATTCAAAAAATTCAAAAAAAACAAAAGGAAAAGGGGCAACTAAAATCCAAATCAAAATTCAAAAATAAATTCAAAAGTTAACCGAAAAACTAAAGCAAAACTGGCAAATCAAAATTTAAATAAAACGATTATTACGGAAAAATTCAAAAGTAACTGAAACTGAAAAATCAAATAAATATTTAAACAGAACGAATGGCAAAACTAAAACCCAAAAAAAAACCTGAAAAATCAAACGAATCGGAAACGACCGATTACCACAGCTGAAAAAGAAATTAAATAAACAATAAATCGAAAAAAATAAGGCCGAACAAAAAAGGGGGCGCCGCGGGTGTTGTTGCGACGCCCGGTGCTTGGCCCACCCTCATCCATGGCCATCGATGCACCTACTCTCGATGGCCCCTTTCCTAACATCGTACTGCCTTCTAATTAAATGGAGACGTCAGCATTCCCATATAAGTTATAATGTTTATTTACAATGCATTTTCAAAATTGTGGTAAATATAGTTAATTATAATAATTTTAGTTTAGGTATATACCCTCCTCGTTTTATTTTATTTTCCTTCTTATTCCCTATTTTCTCTTTATAAATTGCATTTCTATTCTTTGAATTGTATTCTTGGTTGAAAATTACGAAAATTTTAAAATTTCCTTTTTTATGTATTTTACCCTGTCTTTGCTTATTTATTTATATTTTTGTTTTGTTTGCTTATTCTTATTATTGTTATATTATTATTATTATTGTTATGTTATTTTATTATTTATTTATCATCATGTTATTTTATTGGCGGCCTTTATTTTGTTAATAAGTGTAGTTGGTTTAATTACTTATTTATGCATTTGATTTATTTGATCAAAACATTTGTAAGTATTTATTTATATTTTATGTATTTATGTATTTAATGTAATTTATTTTATTTTATGTATTTAAATTTATTTAATTTTAGGTATTTTAAATTTTATTTTTATTTTATGTATTTAGTTTCATTTTTATTTTATGTATTTAGTTTTATTTTTATTTTATGTATTTAGTTCTGTCTTAGGTTACATATTTTGTTCTATGCTATGTTATTTATTTTATTTCATCTTATTTTATTTTATTTATTTTATTTAATCTTATTTTGTTTTAAGGTATGTTTAATTATATTTTATTTTATGTATTTTATTCTATCCTATTTTCCCTATTATTATTTGTATTATTCTATTTTATTTTATTTTAAGTATATTACTTTTGGGGTTTATTTGTACTACAAATAGCTTTTATTTTTACAAATAACTTTTTATTTTTAAAAGCTTGTTTCTACTTTAAATAGTTAATTAGCGCATTTTTCCTTTTCTTAACTTAACTTCTTAATTTTTAACTCATTATTAATTTTTTTATTTTTTTTTAAACTTATTTATTTATACAATCCTTTTCCATCTTTTTTTTTCTATTTCAGATTTCATTTTCTCCTAGCTAGCCCTATTCTTATGCAATTATGCCTTGCCTTTTCTACTATCTCCTTATTTAACTATTATTTAACCCTTATAGCTAAGTTACATCCTATCGTTTAACAAATTAATTAGGTTCAATTTTATTTATTAGTAATAAGGTTTGGTCTCACCCATTTGGTCCGTAGGCCACTGGTGGGGCGCTACTGTTGTCGTTGTTGGTGCTTGTGCGGCGGGCCTATAAGTGGGCGGCCCCCGTTGTTGTCACTGCTGGTAGTTGTTGTTGTTGTCGTTGCCGGTGTTACAACCGGTTGCCGTTGTTGTTACAGGTGTTTGTTGTTGCCGGTGTTGTCGATGCTGGTTGTTGATGGTACTATTGTTGTTGCGGCGGGCCTATATGAGGCGGCCCCCGTTGTTGTCACTGCTGGTAGTTGTTGTTATAGCTGGTGGTGTTGTCTATACTGGTGATGTTGTCTATGCCGGTTGATGTTGTCAATGCCGGTGATATTGTCGATGCTGGTGTTGTACACAAATTTTTGATTTGCTTTGTATTTCTATTTATTGCAGCAAATTATTGAATATTTGTTTGTTGCAATTGTTGTTATTATTGGTGCTTACTTAGGTCGCTTCAAAAACTGGAACACACGCGGCTGTAATGAAAAATACTATATTAAGTCTAGTCGCTTTCAAATCTTTGTATCTTCAAGGTTTCAACTTACCAGTTAGTCCTATATTGGGTGAACCAACCCAGTCTGTGCTAATTGCATGTCTCGTCTTCAGTAGTGTTCTGTTAATTAATGTCCAAAATGCTATTAAACGAAGCATGTAGTTGCACCGTGATGACGACCCAGAATGTGCCAAGTGTGTGCGCAACGCATGAGAGTATTTTACGAGTATGGTCACTTATGTTTTTTTTCCTTTTTATTGATTGAATTTAGTTTGGTTTTTGTATTTTTCAATCAATATTGAAACTAGCATATACATACATATGTATATATGTTGTATTTATGAGGATATCTTGGATTTTTTTGGGTGATATTTTTGCCCATTAACTCTAGTTATCCTCTCTACCTCGAATGCTATTTCAATTTATGGATTTAATAATTTACCACTTTATTTAGTTACGCAAAGGTAAAGTAGAAGCACACTAGGCTTTAAGAAAAAAAACTACGACTGCTTTTGTAGTTGGCTGATTTTCAGCATTACATATGACGCACACACTGATTTTTCCCTTGCAAAATGTATTAATACAACTTTGACTGTAATACAGCCCAAAGGTGAAGACTAACTCACTGAATTTGAAATTTTACACTTTTTGATGGCTGTTGAGATAACTAAACAATTGTTCTGGTTTTGTATTTAAGGGGTATCACTTAAAATTTTTCACGACACATCACGACCGGTTGCACCAAAAAATTTTCACATTTGAATGGTCGAATGCCGGTGATGCCGCTATAGGGAAAATTTCCAATCAACTGCGACTGCGCAATGGAAAAGTTCCGTTGCCCAGTCTGACATGGCGTGATCGTTGCCAGGTGGGACACTACGATTGGTGGTTGCCATCAGGGTTCGGACTTTTATTACTATTTTAAGGACCCTATTGCACTACTAAATTTAGTAAAAGTACAGTACTCATTCCGAAACAAAAAAACCAGGCCTTATGCTATTGAAATTAACGTAGAAGATATGATTTTACAACTGTTTAGTAGATTTTATGATAGTTAATCTGTAGACATTACTTAAAGTGAAAGTTCGGTAATTACACTTTTACTTTAAGGCTTTAAAGAAAAGGAATTTAGTACTTTTACTTTTACTACTCTTTTGTTCTTTAGTTAGTTTAAAGGTGAATTTTCACGTATGGAACAAAAGTGGAAATTACAGAATATTGACAATGATTAATTATTTTACGCGAAAGTTTGAAGTCAGGGAAAAATTTAACTTATCTACAAAAAAATCATGTTATGGTAATATTAAATGGGAACATAAAGCGTAGTAGATTTGTGTAAAGTGCATTTAGTATTGAAATTACTACAACTTTAACTAAGTCCGAACCCTAAAGGCACGCTTTCGTTGGCGCGCGAAAAAAGGAAGGTTCTAGAACTTATGTTTGGTGTGTTCCCTTGGTGGTCCGCGGAACCCGACGTTACTGGGTTTTAGGGTAGATGACACATGAAACTCCTTGTCCGACCCGGCCATGGATAATACTATAATACACGAATATTGACGCCGTTAAAATGGTTAAACTTCCACCTTACAAATGCTTTTTACCAATTACTAATACTTATTGTCCACTTTGGTTGCACCTTGCTTTGGCGATATGATGAGTTATCCATCGAGTCAAGGTCAGGAATCAGGACGGGATTCCATGTGTCTCCCACCCCACTAATTGATGAATTAATATAAGTTACCCAATGATATAGGTTAATTTAACCTACAAGAAATAAATGATATTTACCTATGTCAAATGCCCATTTAATTCACTGTCATTTTTCGGGCAATCTGGTTTACCCTACTTTTTTTATTTCTGGCCACACCGAGAACACACCAACCACTTGTTTGTCTGGAAATTACAAATTCCGTTATTGGTGCCTTTTTCCATTTTATGGAACATTTGGTGCTGCCACCTCGGCCAAAATCACGCCACTTCCCAGAATCTATCGATTTATGTCAAACCGCAGTGTGAACCTAAACTGTCACCTATCCAACCGCAGTGAGTCATACCAATCAAATTCAATAAGAGAAAAAATGACTATAAGTTGGAAGTAGACCATAACAAATTGCGAGATTAGCCGAGGCTGCAGGGTGGGTGATCAAATGCGGAAACGGTTATCCAGATAATTCCCAGGATGAGGGTAAACTCATCCAGTCTCTGGAGATTCATAGCATGGATGACTGGGCATCCTTTTTAATCAGTCCGGTTTCGTGAGGTTTTTAATGGAAATAATTTTTTAGATATCTTTGCAAAACGATTAACACTATGGGATTCAAGGTATCCGAATTATATAGAAATAACCTATCTCATATTCGTCGGATTTTTATACCCAGCGTACTAGTACTAGTACAAGGGTATTGTAATTTTGTCCACATAACGGTACTACATACGTAACGGCGCAAAATAATCGAGTTAGATATAGAGTTCCAGGTATGAAAGTTCTTAGGTTGAAAAGAGGAATTGATTAAGGCATGTCCGTCCGTGTACACGATAACTTGAGTAAAAATTGAGATATTTGCATACAGTCCTACTAGACAGCTGCAGGTTATTTGACGAGTGAGATAACCTCTTGCGCTTGCGTTATTTTTACATATATTTCTCAATTAGTTTCTGCAGAGCAGTGTGCCAAATCTAACCGTGTCTTTGCACACGTACGTATACTGCATCTCATTCTAGCGCATGTAAAACCACATAAATCCGCACTCTTCACTCATGTTATCAATAACGAAAAGTTTGGTTAGCGCTCACAGTCAGGTATAATGCAAACACAAGCTAGCGCTAATGGGTATGAATGACGCAAACTTTATACATAGCCAACTATGAAAAGACAATTGTTTGTATTATTAGATTTGCTTTTTATTGTTTAATATAAGTCAAAATTGCACAATTTTCACGTTCACAATAATCAGTAAATTCTTGAAATACATATTTCTATCACTAAACATTTGCAAAAGTATAATTTTATTGCATTGCCCAAAGGTTCCTTGATTTGCTCGTCCCTCTGAAAGTATAAACATTTGGTGCATAAATATTCAAAAGAGTACTTCACTTGTTAAATAACAATTATAAGCACTATATACTTTCCTTATAAAGGCGTTTTAGTTGAAATTTCACTGCTAAACTACTTTTTTAATATTGTTTACATTTTTTAAAGACGCAGTTGCATTTTGCTCACACTTTCAAGAAGAAGAAACACAAAGAAAAAGCAAAGTTTGAAAGAAGGTAATTTACAAATTTCGCTTGCATGTATTAGTGAGTGTGGTTAGGCCGGTCTAGTAGGGAGGTTACTTTCTGGCCAAGTTAGGCTGCTGTTGAAAATTGTCGCAATCGAATTATAACCACGCCCCCTTTTTTGATATCGAAAATTTTGAAAATGACATAAATTGAGTAAAAATGTAGATCTTTGCATGAAATTTGTTACTTTTTGGCTTAATTTTTCGATATCGAAAATCACATAAATTAACATAACTTGAGTAAAGATTGAGTAGGAAAACTAACGCTGGGTATTTAATGTTCGCTTCACCCGAACTTAGACTTCCTTACTTGTTTTAACTACAATAGTCGCCCCTATTACGGTTGTCAACATCAAATGTCACGTCGTATTAATATCAACATCAAGTCGTATCAATATCAACGTCGCGTCAATGCAAAACTGGTATTTACTTCATCAATGTATTGACGTTGACGTGTTATCGATAATTTAATAGCAAAACTACGATCCTTATACTCTTGACAGTTGTTTACTTGCAATTTGTTGCGCATATAATTCTGCTTAAGATTTAAACTTTTGTTTAAAGATGTTTTTTTACATTATAAGCCGGAAAAAGCAACGAAAATAGCGGTAAAACTTTCGGTAATACTTTCCATCGAACGTAAAGTGTTAATACACGTCCAAATATCTAGGTAGAGGTATCAAGCGACGCGTCTTCATCTCCGTAACAATAATCTGGAGGGAAATCAGATATTTTAAGAATTTTGCGAGATATTTGCAGTTAAAGTTCACAATTTTTCTGCCATTTTCATGTGGTTGTTGTAATGGCACATTAGGCTAAGCCAAAAGAGTAAAAAAGTGTGCGTACCGTGGCACGTTGCCACGGTTCAGGCAACCACCCAGAGTTGGAAAGGCGTAGCCCAAAAAGGTATAATTCCAAAAAGGTATAATTCAGAATTATTTTACCAAATTTTTACAGGAGAATATTTAATTGAGCGCTTGTCTTCACCAAAAACTGTGTTGACAAGTTTTATGTTGACGAATAGATAACACTCGCCCCTATTACGGTTGTCAATACTTTTAAGCATTGACTTGATGTTGACGAATTGGTATCGCCATTGTCAATTTCGATAACTATTGACAGCTGTTGATACTATTTTGGTATTTACCAGAGCTGGGTAGTAATCATTACTTTAGGAATTAAATTACTCTCAATTCCCAATTACATGTAATGGGAAAAGTAATCAATTCCTTTGCCGCACACAAAAGGAATTCATTACATTTCAATTCCTCAAAAAAAAATACCAAATGTAATTTCCTCATTTTGAGACTCAAGTTCATATTTACATACATATTTACATATTTATTTTTGGAATTGAAAAAAAAAATTCTTTGCGCAAATGTAATTTCTTCTCAAATACTTTCAAAAGGAATTGAAATTTTTCCAATTACATTACAAGGAATCCCAAATGTAATTTCAAATTTCCCATTCCTTTAAGGAATTGCAAAAGTAATTGAAAAACTGATAAATGTTTATTTGCTTATTAAATTTGTTAGCTATTAAAAGTGTGGTTGTGTATAGACATGCTGTACAAAATAGTTAATCTTAGTGGTGTTGTCTTTAACTATGCAGTTGAAATGATGATTGATGTCATACAGGGAGTGTTTTGTGATAGGTTAGATTGACACTAGTCTTCCTGGGAAGCGCGCTCTCTCCTTCATCTCTTTTGAATTTGGAAGGCTGATCTTCGACAAAAAGAGACTGCCTGCTTAATATAATAATTCTTAAATATTTAGTATTTTAGTTTCTTGGTGGAGGTGGACATAAGCACAGCTAGAAGATACCCGTAACAAGTTTTAGTCCTCCAGGTGGTGTCATTTTCATACGGCGACCACATAAATGGAGGTTCCCCTCCAGAGTGTATTTCTAGCATGAAGGACTTGTCAGTAAATATTCATCTATATTGCAGGCGCCTTTTGGAGTGGACAATGGACTGAATGTTCCCCAAATTTGTATAAATACATTAGAAGCAGCACAGCACAAATTGGTAGAGAAGCTCTTTCTTAACTATGGCGCTGGAGCTTTGTTATAGACGACCATTGTTTGGCAGCGGTCTCCTTCCGTTGGAAGTTGTTAGGTATTGAAGGCGTCAAGCAAAAAATATAAAAATATCATGGCGTGGTCAGCACTTATTTGCTTTATATCTTTTGTCAAGGACTTCCTGCCCTCGTATTTCTTCCGGTCCATCAGCGCAAGGACGCGGATAAATCATATATTGAAGATACTGCCTTATCGGAGATTGGCGGAAAATTACAAGTTAACCTCTCTGCCGATAAATAAAGGTCACGTTCTGTAAGTCATTATTCAATCCCTCCATGATAGACTTGCAAGAAATCGTGGACGCTTCCAATGTCATATGAGCCTTCTAGTGATAAGGACAGAGGTTCTCATATTTTTGTTGTTTAAGTGATGAATTCAAAATAAATTTACTGGTCATATATGTAAAACCCTTCACATGCCTTTTGCTACAAAGGGAAGAGGGCGGCTCAACTTGGCTAGCAAAATCAGGACAACTTTATGCTCCCTGGTGTTTTCGAGTATGGGTCATTATTGCTTAGAAGGGATCCCTTTCTGGAAAAGGGGAAAAATATTGCCCGAAAAGTCGATTGAAATATGTTTTTATGTAAGAATTAACATTTCACTTTTCAATTACTTTTACAATTCCTTTGAGGAATGTAATTGGAAATTCGAAAGTACTTTTGGCATTCCATGTAATGTAATTGGAAAAATTTTAATTACATTTTCAATTCCTTTCAAAAGTATTTGAGAAGAAATTACATTTGCGCAAAGTATTTTTTTTCAATTCCAAAAAAAAATTTTTTGTACTTGAGCCTCAAAATGAGAAAATTACATTTGATATTTTTTTTTGAGGAATTGAAATGTAATGAATTCCTTTGTGTGGGACAAAGGAATTGATTACTTTTCCCAATTCCTGAGGAATGGAATTGTAATTGTAATGGAATTGAATTTACCCAGCTCTGGTATTTACGACAACAATAGTGATATTCTATTGACGGGTGTCAACATAAAACTTGTCAACACAGTTTTTGGTGACGACAAGCGCTCAATTAAATATTCTGCTGTAAAAATTTGGTTAAATAATTCTGAATTATACCTTTTTAAACACTTTATTTGTTTAGTTTTTATTTAATTCAGGAAAATGGAGAGAAAAAATAAAATAACAAACAATAACCAATTTGCGAAGCTTATTTTAGAACTAGAAAAAAATGGTTCAAGGTGTTCTCAAAAGTGGAAGTTGCATAAGTTGCATTGTTTAAAGATTAAGTTTTAAAAACAGAATAAATATTTTTGTTTTATGCAGAAAATACTGAAGTATTTTATATTTTTTAATAAAAACAACCAAAAGCGAATTACAAAAATCTTTCTTTAATTTGTTGCCGTATTTGCGAGCTTCCATGTTTTGCAAGTCGTCAGATAAATCAACTTCAAACCCATCTTGAACATTTTCAGCTTCAGATGATGAATTGAAGCTTGATGACTCTACATTAAAGTCAATACAACGATTATGTAAGGCAGCGTCTTGACCTCCGTAACAATAACCTGGAGGGGGAAATCCGATATTTTGTTTCAGTGAAAAACCGACCCGGGTCAGATCCCCAATTCGGGGCGTGATCCATGGTATTTATGTGCAGAGCACCTTTCCGGCCGAAGGCCTCGCTTAAAAAAAAACCCTGGGCTACGCCATTCCAACTCTGGGTGGTTGCCTGAACCGTGGGTTAGCCTAATGTGCCATTACAACAACCACATGAAAATGGCAAAAAAAATTGTGAACTTTAACTGCAAATATCTCGCAAAATTCTTAAAATATCTGATTTCCCTCCAGATTATTGTTACGGAGGTGAAGACGCGTCGCTTGATACCTCTACCTAGATTTTTGGACGTGTATTAACACTTGACGACCGCGATTTTCGTTGCTTTTTCCGGCTTATAATGTAAAAAAAAACATCTTTAAAAAAAAGTTGAAATCTTAAGCAGAATTATATGCGCAAAAAATTGTAAATATTAAATTATCGATAACACGTCAACGTCAATACATTGATGAAGTAAATACCAGTTTTGCATTGACGCTACGTTGATATTAATACGACGTGACATTTAATGTTGACAACCGTAATAGGGGCGATTGCTATTGAAATTCATGAAAGGGATATGTACATACACTTTTATTGATAAATTGAAATCAGAACTCGTTTTTGAGGCATGGTTCCTTCGGCAAAGTTTCTTATTTTGATCCCTAGAATATGATTTTCATACAGCCCGATTCTAAATATCCGCACGGATTTCTTTCCTTGCGGAAATTTTTGTTCGCCAGGAAAATTTCCGCCAATTCTCTTTCACTAGTGAACAAAAAAATTGGTGAAGAGGAATTTCGAATTTTCGAAATCAGCTGTGCTGCCATTTCACGCTTGATTTTGGTACTAATTTTTGTGCAAAATATAAAAATTTGTAATAAAAAGTTGTTAAATTAGATAAATTAAGAATAAAAATGCATAGTATTGCCTTTCCAATGGTAGCATGTGTATAAACGAAAGATTCTGTAGCACTGTATTGTAACAGAGGTCTAAAACAAGACGGTTGCGTGATGATACGAGGCCACTTTAGTTGCGGGATTATTGGAAAGCTAACAAAACTCTTTTTATTGAATTTTACTGATTCAATTGTTTTGCAGATGTATTTAAAACTATTGGATAAATAAAGCCGCATACAAATATTTGTTGGACATTTTAAAAGCATACACACAACAAGCCTAAAAACTGTTTGCGCTTTCACTAAAGAAGCCCATCTGAAACATGTGTTATAAATAAGATGGTGCCTTTTTCGATTCCACAATACATTCTACTGGTGGTCCGGCCGAATTTACCTCCTCCTCATTTTGCCAACATCCTTTAAGGAAGACGCAGAGTTTTCCAGATGCTTTTGAATAAAGCTTATTAAAGTGTCTATTTGCCGATTATTTATACTTTTCGCCTTACAAATCCAAAAACAATACGATAGTAATGTGTATTAGTCGTTTTTAATTATTAAAAGTTAAATTTTCTTATATTTTGTTCAGCGTTCACTGTAAATTGGCTGGTGAAATATCTCCCGAAAAACTGTTGTGTATTCTCCCCTTTCTTTTCATTTATGATACCTACTTTACTCGCCAAACCGCTTTCCGCTTTTTCGAACATCGTTTAGAATAGGCGAAGAGCGAGAAGCGAACAAATACGTGCGGATTTTATGTTCAGTGTCCTGTCGTGAAGAGGCGGTGAAACATAATAGGGAATCCTTTGTTTAAAATAAAGCCGCTATTTATTTCTATGAAGAAATTTACACATTGCATATTAAAGTGTTACAATAAATTTACAAGTAAAATGCTTACCGCAGTTTTGCGCCCTTCTTCTTCGGCTTCACGACAAGAATAAATTTGGTTTCAATTGACGCTAAGCGAACAAAGAGGAATACGCAAAATAGCGATGAGCGGATATTACAAACTAAACAAAACGATAAACATTGGAATTGACAATTGACAAGTTATTAAACGATAACAGATGGAACCCCAGTAGGAATGGGCGTTTTGTCACATCCCCACCCCCGTGGATC
Organism: Sphenella marginata; assembly: GCA_951509765.1. NCBI lineage: Eukaryota > Metazoa > Arthropoda > Insecta > Diptera > Tephritidae > Sphenella > Sphenella marginata. The sequence goes on along the minus strand of OX608079.1, from coordinate 29,699,099 downwards.
CCTCGGATTCACCAGATACCACGTCCAAAACGGCCAGCTTTGATGTTGGACGAAGAAGCACTCCTGTCTTAGTTCTGACGTCTGCTCTTCTTATCTCGCCATCCGCACCACTGTAAACCTTTTCCACCACCCCACGGCACCATTGTCGCCTTGAGATATTTGGGTCGCATATAAAAACCAGATCGCCCACACTCAACGCTTTCGATGGCATACACCACTTAGCTCGCCTTGTCAATACCGGTAGATACTCCACCACCCAGCGCTTCCAAAATCGATCACGCAACTGTCGTGCTATCCGCCATTGTTTACGCAGCGCACACGTCCTCTCCTCGGGCTGTCTTATGCTTGGTGTTTGCGCCGAACTCGCGGAACCCAACAAAAAATGATTTGGCGTAAGCGGTTCCTCTTGATCCGCTGAGATCGGCAAATGTGTAAGAGGCCGCGAATTCACTATGTTTTCCGCTTCTATTAGCACGCTTTGCAGCGTATGTTCCCGAGGAGCAACTTCCTTCAGCGTCTGGTTCAGCACACGCTTGACGCATCGCACCATACGCTCCCATATTCCACCCTCAGCCGGATTGTATGGGCAATTAAAAATCCATTGGATGCCCTTCGATGACAATTCGTCGCCCACACGCCCGCAATCGAATACCTCGTCGAACCGCTTTGCCTCCTGATCGGCGCCAACAAAGTTCTTCCCGTTGTCGCTCCTCATCCTCACTGGAACACCGCGTCGGTTAATAAAGTTCCTGATGGCTAGGATGCACGAGTCAGTGGACAAATCGTGAGCTATTTCTAAATGAATTGCGCGGACTGTGAGGCAGGTGAAGAGTGCAACCCATCGCTTCTCCGTGCGTCTCCCAATAGTCACCGTTATTGGCCCGAAGTAGTCTAATCCTGTGTAGCTGAAAGGCCTGAGATATGGAGTCACTCGATCTTCGGGCAACCGGCCCATGATTGGCGTCACTGGTTGGCATCGAGCAATTTTACATTCAGCGCAGCTATTTATTACCTTTCGCAAAACTTGTCTTATATTGGCAACCCAAAATTTCTGCCTCACTTCTCCAATTGTTGCTTCTATGTTCTGGTGTTTCATCTTACGGTGATAATAAGACACGATCAGCGAGGTGACGCGATGTTTTGGTGGCAACACGATTGGATGTATGGCCTCAAGTGGCAACCAGCTCGCAGCTTGGATTCTACCACCTACCCTCATAACTGAATTTGTGTCCAAGTATGGCAGCAAATCGCGTATTGAACTCTCACGCGAAACTGTTTGGTTATTTTGTAGTTGTTTCAGCTCCGTAGCATATTCTGAAAGTTGAGCTTGCCGGCACAGATAGGCTTCAGCTACATTTAGTTCATCCGAAGTTAATCCAAAATGGCCATTACTGGAACCTTTACCACGTGCGCGATCTATGAACCTGAACATCCAAGCTGTAGCTCTCTTTAGTCGAGTGTACGACGAAAATCTATTAAATTCAATTAAATTGTTACTGCTCATAAAAAAAACAGGACACGCGCGAATTTCTTCATTACTTTCATGGTGGCTATTCATAACTGCTGGCTTACGAGGCCACTGTGAGTTGGGCATAGACAGGAACTTTGGACCTGAAAACCAGCGCGTTGAAGGATTTATGTCGACAGCACAGCTTCGGCGCGTGGCAGTGTCAGCTACGTTCTCGTTGGTGGGAATCCACCTCCATTCACTCGTCTGGGTTGTCGAGAGGATCTCCGCTATCCGATGCGCCACAAAGGGTTTATATTGCCGGTGCTCGGAATTTATCCAGTTGATGACCGTTGTTGAGTCACTCCAAAGTATGCGCGAGGAGACTACAAGTTTATGTTCGTCGAGGACAGTTTGTGATAAACGCGCTCCAAGTACTGCTGCTTGAAGTTCAAGTCTCGGTACCGTCATGAGCTTCATGGGCGCGCATTTTGATTTAGCGCATACAAGCGAAACGCCTACAGTTCCATCCAAAGTGACGTACCTCCAATAGCATACTGCAGCAAAGGCCTCCTCGCTGGCATCAACAAAAACATGCAACTGTAATTGCTTTGGCATTCCTTTGCTGAAATAAAAACGTGGAATTTTAACATCGCTCGTTCTGTGTACCTCTTTTTGCCAGTTCCTCCAAGCCATGTTAACATCATCAGGTAGGGGCTCGTCCCAAACAATCTTGCGCCGCCATATTTCGCGCATAATCAACTTAGCTCCAACTACCAAATGACTTAAAAAACCCAAAGGATCAAATATGGACATAACGTAGCTAAGTACTTCACGTTTTGTTGGTGGCCTGCTACCGTTGATGACTTCTGCTTCCAATCTTGGAAATCTCAACTCATACCTGAACGAATCATCTTTCGGCTGCCAAAACATTCCAAGCACCTTTTCGGTGGACGGACCATCGGCATTGAAGCACCTACTCTTGACGCTATCAGCTTGCCCTTCGCTGCCTAATGCTTCCAACACAGCAGTCGAATTGGATACATACCCTCGCATTTGGAATCCAGCTCCCTTGTGTATTTCGGAAACTTGCTTGGCTACGCGTATTGCCTGCTCTACCGATTCGAAGCTGTCCACAAAATCGTCCACATAGTGATGCTTTACTATGGACTCCACCGCACGAGGAAACTGACTGGCATAATCTAACGCATTCATTGTTTTTACAAATTGAGCTGCACATGGGGAACACGCTGCACCGAATGTCATGACTTGCATTTCGTAAACGCTTGGTGGATCCGTGTCATCCTCTCTCCATAGAAACCTCTGCGCGCATCTGTCTTCAGGCCGAACGTAAATTTGATGATACATCTCTGCTATGTCGCCACATACACCAACTGATCCATTGCGGAAATTGAAAAGCACTGAAGGCATAGGCTGATACTCTTGCGGTCCTTTGAGCAAACACGAGTTTAGAGAGACTCCTCCTACAGAAGCGGCAGCATCAAAAACCAGTCGCAATTTACCGGGTTTATTAGGGTTCACTACAGCGAAATGCGGCAGATACCACAACTTTTCAGTCCTCGTTTCACATTCAGCCGGCGTCAGTTTTCTGGCGTAACCTTTCTCAATGTAGCTGTGTATGATTTGTTTATATTGCGCAGCGAAAATGTGGTCCTTCTTAAATTTGCGCTCCATTCCAAACAATCTATTCTTGGCCATGAGGTAACTATCAGGCAATTTGATGCAATCGTTCTTCCAAAGGAGACCAGTTTGAAATTTACCATTTACTCTTACTGTCGTTTGCTTTAGTATGTGTTCGGCGCGAGCATCTTCGTGACTTTTTAAAACCGGAGCAGGTCGCACTCCAAAACTTTCAATATTAAAATACTCTTCAACAAGAGCATGAAGATCAGGTACCTCCTGTACGTGTAGACACGCAGCACGTGGAACAACTCTATGATCGGTCGGGCCGAAGACTACCCATCCAAGCTCCGTATTGGCGGCATATGGACCTCGGTCGGCAAGATTCGTTGTGACGGATGGTAGACCTAAGTGGCAGTGATCTAGTCCTATGAGAATCATCGGAGCAGCGTTGGAAAATGGCGTAGGCATATTTGGCACATTACGATCAGCCAAATAACGTAAATCGTCTTTACTCAGGCTTTGAACCGGCAGATTCAACTTTGGTAAAACATAAACGCGGCGCAATCCGTGGCGCTTCCTTATTCCTCTTCCACTAATCTCCATATCAACGACTGTGGCAGCTTCTTGGGCAGTTCTTCCTCCAAACCATTGCATGTTTAGATTATGTACTTCTCCACGGATGCCTAATTTGTCCAGGAGGCTTCTGTCCATCATTGTAATGGACGATCCCTCATCCAGCATGGCAAACGTATCCACCTTCTTACGAGGCCCATATAATGTCACTGGCAGAACGCGGAATAATAATCCTTGACGCTTGGTTGTATCGGATGAGCAGTTTAACATGGATTCCATTAAAGTGGTGGTACCTACTAGCGGTGGTTCATTTTGCGGCGTGGTGGCTACCACGTTCTTGGCACGGTTGGACTCATGTAACAACTTATTATGTCTGCGTTGACAACCATCGGTCATACATAACTTCCGGTTGCGGCAATCTCGAGATGAGTGTCCACCTCTTAGGCACGAAAAACATAACCGACTTTGTTTTACATGAGCCCACCTATCAGATACGCTGGCATTTATAAATTTTTGACACCCATAAATTTTGTGCTGACCCTTGCAAACTGGACATTTCGGCGATTCGGTTTCGCTAGACTCATTTCTCGTGGTATGCATTACTACTTTTCGACGACTATCATTTTGTTGCAAAGTGCAAACTAGGTTAGCTAAATCGCTGAGCCAATTACTGAAATCGACTACGGTTGGATACGGTTTAATCGCGGCGGCATACCTAGCCCACTCTATTCTCTTACTAACGGGAAGCTTACTCACTAATTCCTCTAACAGGGTAGGGTTGGACAAATGTTGCACCCCATTGACAGACTGTAGGAACACAGAGAGATTTTTGGCCTTTGTTGCGAATGGTATCAGCTTTTCTATGGCAGACTCCGAAATAGGGCTTATTTCTTTCAGCTGTTGAAGTTGGCTACGTATCAGCGACTCCGGCCGACCAAATCGAAAACGTAATTCCTCCATAACTGCATTCACATTATTCGGATGGATGAGCAGCGATTTGACCACTTCCCTAGCCTCACCCTTTAGAGATTTCAAAAGTCGTTGATTGTTTTCTAGGTTAGTATAACCGTACGCGGCAGTTGACTGGGTGAACGAACTTGAAAACAATGGCCAGTCCTCAGGTTGGCCACTAAACTCTGGCAAGTCTTGGATCTTACGCGGCATTTGATAATGGACATTACTAGTAGTCGACGATTGCGGGGTGTGTAAACTATTTGTATATGAATTTGTATTTATAGCTGCATGGGTATGAGAGGGCATGGTACTAAAAACGACGTTTGGCTGGTAGCCACTATTAAAGCTAGGCATTGTTGTTGGGTGCGAAGCAGTTGTATATGTGTGCATGGGCGAAGAACCTACCAAAGACGGCTGTATATAATTGGTGCTACTTAACTGCACATTTGGCATGACATTGTGTGAGTTATTTGTTGCTAAAAAATCTACTCGTTGACCGTTATAACGGGTGCTTACGTCGTATGATTGGCGTGGATTACCAGCTATATGCGATTGAGTGTTTCGAAGCTGGTTTTCTAAATCTTTAATTTTATTGAATAAAAAACTCACCTGCTGTGTTGAAATAAAGCTACAGTCATTTACCAAATTGTCTGTCCCAGATGTGGCGGCGGTGCTGGGGGTGTATACGTTTGTGTTGTTGTCGTTCGACGTGGTAATAGCTGCTAACATGTTGAAATCATGTGTACTAGCTGTAGTAGCGTTTATGGCGATTGGTGGTACGATCGTCGTTGCGGCGGCGTTGACAACTGAAGTGACCGTGGTTGTATTGGCGGAAAATGTAACGATTGGGGTGGCGGCGGCAGTGGTTGTGACTATTGGTGATTCAATGGCACTGGCAATATTTGTAACTGTTGATGGTAATCCTGATGCTGCATCGGCTGGGGCAGCGGACATATTCAATAAGGCTGCAACTGCGTTAGCGGATGGCGAACTCATATTGCTGTTGAATTCCATCAATTCACCTGTTGAATCTTGCTGTAGGCGTGGGCTGCGTCTCGGCGGTGTACGCTTTAACATTTTTTCATTTAATTATTGTGCAATAAAACCTTTGCACATATAAGTTTCGGACTCAGATGTCTACCGCTATGTCGCCGGCAGCAACAGTCCCGTTATGCAAAAGTGTACTCGCAAATTACCAAATGCGCAATAGACTTCAAAATGCAAATAAAATTGCGAAATAAAGCTGTCCTGTCGTGAAGAGGCGGTGAAATATAATAGGGAATCCTTTGTTTAAAATAAAGCCGCTATTTATTTCTATGAAGAAATTTACACATTGCATATTAAAGTGTTACAATAAATTTACAAGTAAAATGCTTACCGCAGTTTTGCGCCCTTCTTCTTCGGCTTCACGACAAGAATAAATTTGGTTTCAATTGACGCTAAGCGAACAAAGAGGAATACGCAAAATAGCGATGAGCGGATATTACAAACTAAACAAAACGATAAACATTGGAATTGACAATTGACAAGTTATTAAACGATAACAGATGGAACCCCAGTAGGAATGGGCGTTTTGTCACATTCAGAATAAGGGAATAGGGAGAAGCGAAAAAATACGTGCGGATTTTTCGTTTAGAATTGGGCTGATAGAGCAATGGGCAATTTTTTTGCCTCCCCACAAATCGACCCGGCTTAGTGTACATACACAGAAAGCACATGTTCAAAGTCGTTCAATAACACAGGCCGACAAGAAATTTGACCATAAACCAAACCATAATTTCCTAAAGGTTTTCGATGCGCTGAATTCCAATCTGGACGCAGAATTGCTCTATCACGTCAGGATTTTGAGATATCCTAACCTAAAAGTGCAAAAAACACCGCTTTCGCCTATTTTTGATGTTATATATGAATATACGACAGATTTTTTTTTTAAAAAAGCAAACATTGCATCTTAAAGATGAAGTCTTCCTCTTACGAATCTTAAATGAGCTTCAACACTACCAAAATGACAATCTCACCATACTTAAAGTAAGTCAATTCACTACCAAAAAATCGGTAGAGAAAAAGATAACGCTTCCCATATTCATGGTACAAGTAAGCGCTGACAGCAACGTTAATGAATTAAAAGCCATCAAATGCATACTATATCACTGTATCAAATGGGAGCATTTACGCAGACCCGAGATTCCACAATGTAGGAACTGTCAAAACTTCTTTCATAGTGCGGCTAATTGTAATATGCCAGCCAGGTGTGTGAAATGTAGTGGACTACACAATAGCAAAGAATACCCTTCTTCTGAAGGTGACCCAGAAGAAAAACGAGACCCATACTGCGTACTATGCAAAAAACATGGACACCCAGCATCATACAGAGGTTGTGAACGCTATAAAGAGCTGCAACAGAAAATGAGACTGAAAAAACAAAGTTTAGCTACAAACAATTAGAATTGCAGACTGCAAGAGTCGATGCAATATGTGGCATTATGGACTCAGTATGAGTGGTGAGCCCTTACAAACTCTTAATAAACCTCACTTAAACATTATTTCCCTTAATGTTAACTCCCTCATAAACTTATGCAGAAGATTAGACTTAAGTAAATTTATAAAAGATAGAAATCCAGATATATTATTACTCAATGAAACTAAATTAAATCCGAAACATAGGCTAAAATTTCTTGGATATAATTTAATAAGGAAAGATAGGTCGTCAGGTATGAGAGGTGGTGGAACAGCGATTCTTATCAAAGATAACATAAAATTTACCAAAGTTTTTAATCGCAAAGCTGATAACTTAACAGTTTTTGAAACTTGCATTGTTAAAATACACATGCCTCCAAATAATATATTATACATAATAGCAGCATGTTACCCAGCAGGGAACAATAATGATGTATTTAAAACAGAACTCAATACAGTTTTCGAAGCTCTAAATCTTGAACAATCAAATCATTATTACATACTAGCCGGCGACCTCAATAGTTAGCACGAGGACTGGGGTAATGTTCAAGAAAATTCTAAAGGAAAATCACTAAAATATTGGCTTACGGCATATGAGATGAAATACCGCTGCAATATATGTATATGCCTCTGTATCACCGTCATACTTAAGATCTAATTCATTTTTAGACATCTGTATAGCAGATCATAGACTAAACATACAAAAAAGCAACGACACAGTCAACTGTCTCAACTGCCTTAACTACGATAGCGATCATAACGCCATAGAAATTATAGCTCGTAGAGACAACAATACCCTATTCTCATTACTGGGCAACTCGCCTTTGGACAACAAAAAAACAAACTGGAAAAAATTTAAAAACACGCTGACTTGAGATCGACCATCACCTAGATAAACTTAGCAAAATAATATTAACAGCCATAGAGAAAAATGTACCAAACACAAAATCGAACAGCACTACTAACACACTTGCCAACGTACCAATTCTAAAATCATTACTTTTAGAAAAAAGTAAAACACTTACTTTGATAAAAAATTATAATCGCCTACAATTACATTGCTCTTATAGCACCATACGACAAGAAAAAGCCAAACTGAAACAAATAAAGAAATTAATTCAGGAAAACATCAAAATACACATAAACAAGCAACTTGAACGAAAACTATCCTTTATCAAGACTAACGATCCTCTTAAAATATCAAAAATTAAAAAATCTTTTATAAAGAATCAGGAAGAGACTATCAGTCATCTTTGTATTCCATTTACTTCATCCACACTCATACAAGAAGCCGGACTAGATTGTACCGCTTTTGAAAAAAATACCACAACCAACAATTACATTATTAACTAGTAAGGAAGTCTAAGTTCGGGTGCAACCGAACATTAAATACCTAGTAGTGATCTGTTTTGGTATCCCAATTTACTCAGGTCTATTTTAATAACGGAAAAGTTGTTATAAAGACAACTGATTGTTTTCGATTAAAAACACTTCTTTTGTGAGTGGTAAATTCAACATCACTAAATAACAAAATATAAATAAATAGCTTTCCTCATGTTCATGAAAGGTATGAAAATAAATAAAATTAATTTAAAAAAAGGCAGTAGGGTGTTAACTACTTGCCCGTAAATCTTGCTTGTTTGTTATTCGATTTGCGTAATTTTTGGCAGGTGTATACTACATACTATTGGGAATCGCTTTTGAAAAAAGCAGAGCTTTTATGCTAAAAAGTGGGAGGCGCCACGCCTACTTCACCAAAATCCACAAAATTTTTTTACAGTTTAGTTTTGTTTAAAAAGGCTAATATGTGTGTAAAATCTTATTTATATAACTTATACAATTATGGAAATATCGCGATTTTAATTTTACGAAGAAATATTTTAGAACTATGTTCAAAAAGTGGGCGTGTCCGTTCACCGATTTTGTTTATTTTTTCAGCAAAGAGTTAGCTTTATATGTTGAACACTTTCTCCAAATATCGTTTTAATAAATCAATTTTTACCGGAGTTATGGCATGGAAAGTTTTGTGGAATAATCCCCCATAAAGGGGCGGGGCCACGCCCATTTTAGAAAAATTTTGTGCTTTCGTCTTTCTTTGCCCACGAACACTTTAGAGGTGAAATAGAAATGATATACAGCTAGTTTAAGCAAAGTTATAGCATATTCAATATATCCATGATCCTTTTCAAAATCTTTCGTATAAAATTGGGCGTGGACCTAATCCGATTTCGCTAATTTTTTTTCGAAATATTGCCTGTATTAATATAAATATGTGTGCTGAATTTTATTTTTCTATCTTGAGCGGTTTTTGATTTATGATTAATAATATTTCCAAATTTGACTTAATCAAAAGTGGGCGGTGCCACGCCCTTTTTTAAAAATTTCTTCACAAATTTATTTTTTGCCTTAACGGTAAGGTACACACCAAATTTTATCCTTATAGGTGTATTATGTACTGAATAATCACTCTTTTTGTATTTTCGAAAATATTATATATATAGAAAGTGGGCGTGGCTTTTAACCGATTTTGCCTATTTTCAATACCGTTCAGAGATATGTAAAAAGGAACCTGCATACCAAGTTTCATTGAGATATCTCAAGATTTACTCAAGTTATCGTGTTCACAAACGGACGGACGGACATGGCTCAATCAATTTCTCTTCTCCTCCTGAACATTTTGATATATATAAGTCAATATCTATCTCGATTCGTCTATGCCGTTACATACTACCGTTAGGCGAATGAAGTTAATATACCTTGTGTGCGAAGCACTACTAGGTATAAAAATAGCAAAGAAATAGTTGATGTAATTGGCGTTCATTTGGAATCAATTTGGAGATTGCTTCAACGAGTTTTTGAAAACAAAAACTCTGTTCGACAGCATCGAAGCGACCAAAGGGCAAATAACCTTTCCGAAGAACAAACCGAAAGATTCTTCATTCTTCCCAACGACCTCTCAGATGTATTTGCGAATTTGAAAGGCAAACTCTCATCAGGCATAGATCAAATACCAAATATCATCCTAAAAAATTTTTCCACAGAGATAATTTTAGAATATTGTACGCTTTTCAACAACATGTTGAACAATGCATACTTTCCATCCTTTTGGAAAATCGCCAAAACTATAGTGATACCTAAAAAAGATAAAGATAAAAACAATATTAAAAATCTTCGCCCAATCAGCTTACTGCCAAATATTAGTAAAGTGTTCGAGGTAGCTATAACCATAAACATTAATAGAATTATCGAAAACAATAACCTAATAAGTTCCAAACAATTCGGCTTTAAATATGAACATTCAACTATTCACGCCATCAGCCTTCTGGTTTCCGAAATAAACTGGAACTGGAACAAAAAATACGTCACAGGAGCTTGCTTCCTCGACAGAGAAAAGGCTTCTGATCAAGTGTGGGTAAAAGGACTCATAACCAAACTCATTGAATACAAATTCCCTCTTCATCTCGTAATACTTATTTATAATATGCTTTCTAATAGAAAAATCTCGGTATATACAAATGGTATAAAAAGTTCACAAGAATTTGATATAATAAATGGACTACAACAAGGTACTGTAAATGCCCCAATTCTTTTTAATATCTATATATTAGACTTGTTGCATAAAAGAGAGAACATAATAGCATTTGCCGATGATGTGGTCATTTACCACTCAGATAGTTCAATTACTAATATAAACAGAATAAATACAATATCGTTGAAGAATATACAATAGACTGGCAACTCAAAGTAAACGCTAACAAATGTGAAACTGTTCTATTTCGACCTCCTATCAAATTATTTCGAACGAATCCAATTGCATAATTAAACAATCCGAGAGAGTCAAATACCTTGGTATATATCTTGATACATTTTTATATTATAACGATCACATTAACCAGCAAATAAAGAAAACTACTAAGGCGTTCCATGCTTATAAAAAAATGTTCTCAACAAAATTTTTGGATAAAAGGCTGAAATCCATTATGTATCAAACACTTTAAGACCTATACTTACGTACGGATGCCAGATTTGGTTCAACATATCACCATCATACATGGAAAGACTGAGAAAGTTTGAACGTAAAATTTTGAGATCCTGTACTTCCTTATACAGGTCAGCATATAGCAATTATACAAAATACATTTCGAATGCGAAGGTCTATAGTACAGCAAAAATACTTAGAATTGACTGCCACATAATAACTTTAACAAGGAGACATATACTACGCTGCCTTAACAATGGCAATAACACACTGATAAGTGCACCCTTCTATGAAAGCGAAGAATACTTTTCCCTTACAGTCAGAAATGGATTTACACCTCCAGAATCATTCCTTTACCTTGACAAGAACTTATTTATACAAAACAAAGATCACTTACCGATAATCTACCACATTTTTAGAAGAGCCAATGCAAAAGCAATCACCTCGAAAACAATTAACACAGAAATCAAACATTTTAACACATATATCTCTTCCAGGGACAAACTAGAAGCATCTTCCATCATAAAACAATGCTGGTGGCTAAATCACACATAAACACAACACCTGCTCATGCCGGACATCCGACATAACTTTCCTTTCTTAATTTTATCTTTTATTATAAATATTTAATCAGGCACTGTTTTTTAAAGTTTTTTCTTTGCAACACAAACATGGTTTATATAAGCTTCAATTAAAGCGGTTACACATAAGTGATATCAACTAATAAAATGTTATATTATATCATATATAGCTCGCCAAGTACATGAGAACTCGTCTAGAGTCATTGTATAATTATAATATTAAATCAAAACTATTGTTTATTTTAGTATATAAGTTCATCAACATCGAAATAAATAAACAAATTTAAAAAAAAAAAAAAAGTCTTCCTCTTACGAATGGCGTTGAGTTTGCTCAAATCTTTTTTTTTCGCTAAGATAGAGCAACTTAAAGTTTATAAATTTTGCTAATTTTCCTATAGCTGAAAAACCACTGAGTTAACGTAGGTATGATGTGGTAGAACACATACGATAATACGATATAAACTTTAAATTGCTCTATCTTAGCGAAAAAAAAAGATATTTGAGCAAACTCAACGCCATTTGTAAGAGGAAGACTCCTTCTTTAAGATGCAATGTTTGCTTTTAAAAAAAAAAAAATCTGTCGTATATATATAACCTCAAAAATAGGCAAAAACGGTGTTTTTGCACTTTTAGGTTAGGATATCTCAAAATCCTGACGTGATAGAGCAATTATGAGTCCAGATTTGAATTCAGCACATCGAAAACCTTCAGGAAAGTATGGTCTGGTTTATGGTCAAAAATTTTGGTCTCATTTTGTCGGCCTGTGTAATTCGTCATTGGAATTTTAAATGATTTCCCGCTACATTTTCGAGGCCAATATTTAGTCTAGTCTCTTTCTCTCGCTTGGGCATGGACAAGATCAGCGAAAACCTTCGACATCCTTGTAGAAGCAGACTCTCCCGGGAGCGACGGAGAAGTGGAGCAACCAAGAGAAATGATGGAGAAGTCGGCACAAAAAAATGCGCGAGCGCCTTCTGACGACGATTTGTGTTGCATCCTACGTTGGACAAAGAAATTCGCCGAGCCACTAGGGAAGCGCTCAAACTCAAAAAATAGCGAAGCGTTCATTGCCATCTCCACCACAGAGGTTTAAGAGGCCATTTGGAGATCTAAAAACACCAAATACATAGAACCTGATGGCATTTCCATGCTGATGCTGAAACATCTTTGTGATGAGGGGGTAAGATACCTAACACACATCTTCAATCTTTCGATGGCCACCTTTGTCATGCCTGAAAGATGGAGGCAGGCAAAGGTCGTCCCACTACTAAAGCCTGGCAAGCCAGCTGCCGTGGGAGAGTTATATCGTCCGATATCACTCCTTTCGCCAGAAGTGAAAGTATTTAAGACTGTCTTACTCCCTTACCGCCCCGCCAGTCTGCGGGTCGCCGAAAATCCACATGGTTTTCGCAAAAATCACAGCATCACCACGGCGCTGAACGCCATCACCACTCAGATAGGGGACGGACTAAACCAAAAGCGGCCAAACCACAGGACAGTGCTGGTTGCGCTTGACCTGGCTAAAGCCTTTTATACGGTCAACCATGCGCAACTAATAAACGATCAGGAAGATTCGTCCCTTCTCCCCCGTCTAAAACGTTGGACCACCAACTATCTGAGTGGCAGTCAATTGTCGGTTGAATTCAGAGACGCAAGTTTAAAACCCAGAATATTCAAACAAGGGGTTCAACATTGTGGTGTTCTATCCCCGCTTTTGTTTGTCTATTATATATCGAGACTTCAGGCCTGTCAGAACACCGCACTGAGAACCGACACTGGATGTCTTCTTATGTCTCCTGAGCACCACCTTCATAATGAAGCTAAAATACTCGGGGTAAAAGAACATAGCGAGATGTTGACCAGGCAATCCCTGTTCAATTGATCAACCAAAATCCGCCTCCCAGGAGAATAAGGAGTCATCTACGCAAATATTTTGATGTGATCCTGTTGTTGTTTGAAGGTGCAGCGACAGAGTCTGTAAACTCCTATGTCGGCTCTCTCCAATTGAACGCAGTTCCTCAGGCACCAGCACCACCTGTTGCCGAAGTGGAGCGCAAACTGCCTAGGGAGACAAGGGTTATGCTGGCCCAACTTTGTTCTTGATACTGTAATAGATAAAACTCTTAGCCATCCAGACAACCCTGACTTGCCAAATCTCTGTCCGGCATGTTTGTTTGCTCAACAGAGCCTATTCTTCTATCACCTATTTCCCTCTGGTCCACCCCTGTTGAAGCCGGTAGGTTTCTGGGACTTCAGTTGGAAGAGTTCGATGAGCTACAACAACAACGTCCCACGGCCACGATGGAATAATAGCTGATAACAGTATTTAACGGGATAGGTAGACCTACAGCTTATTTAAACATCCTGGGCTTGAACAGCTTATTTTTTAACTCAACACCGTATTGTGCCACGAGTTTCTGAGAAACTTGATCAACTGTTTTCGCTGCAGAAAAAATTATTAATAGGTCTATAGCTCGTACCGAACCAGGATACTTCAAATATAAAGACCGGAAACACAAGCTTGTTGTTTGTGTAAAATCTCAACTGTTTAAATCTTGTTATCTTCTTCGTTATGTTTATTTTCAAATTATTTTTCTGATGTACATTAAGGTGCCTCGCCAAAAAAAGTTGCACTGTTTCCACCGGAGTTTCAAAATTCACTCTTTTCTAAGGACTCTCCTAAAATATTTCGAAAAAATATTAAGATTTACCGGAGCTAAACCGCGTCAAAAAAACGCTAAAAATATCGTTTTTTATGTAGGAGTATGAAAAATATTTTTTAATAAAAAGCATCTGAGATGATAGAGTGCAAAAGGTAAGCATAAAAAGGTTTAAAAATTTTATCAATACTATTATTGTGTACCTGTGTGCTAATATTCGCAATGTGTGAAATTGGACCAAAAATTGTTCAATTTTGCAGAAATGGCAACATCTCGAAAATACCTTTTAAATGATATCCCAATCGTCTAAATCCGTTAATAATTGGCTGAGTTATTAAAGTTTTCCACAAACGTACCCCTCGAAATATGACCAAAAACAGCATCATACATCTCAATATTTGGATTGCGTTGATAAAATTTTCAAACTTTTTTATGCTTACCTTTTGTACTCCAGCTAGTTCATCATCTCAGGTGCTTTTTATTAAAAAATATTTTTTCATACTCCTTTTATACATAAAAAACGATATTTTTAGCGTTTTTTTTAACGCGGTTTAGCTCCGGTAAATCTTAATATTTTTTCGAAATATTTTAGAATACATTGAAGTTTATAATTCCGATGGAAACAGGGTGTCCATTTTTTTTGTATGGAGCGTGAGGCGCCTTAATGTACATACATCATACTGGCGCGGGTTGTGTTGGGGCTTAAATTCCTAATCGAACATACTAAAAATATCACAAATATGCCAGCGTTGAAGTTAACAACCAATGTTAAGTTACCTATGGTCGTTTCTGTAACTTGTTACTAGCTCTTATATTTTTCTATTTTTTCTATGAATAATAGGAGTTTTTTCAGGAAATGCGGATCAATAAAAATCTGACCAAATTGTCAAAAATCCTTGATTGTTATGAACCACCTACTTAGTTACTTTCTAAACGGAAAGTTTTAAAATGGCCTATCTCAAAGTGAATTCAATACATTTTTAGTTGAGATAATCAAAACCTAAACCAGGTCCTGTAGAAATTTAATAGAATCAAATTGAATACGAATTCTCTGCTAGCTCCTGCATTCTTGACATTTGGAATTTTTTGAAATGACAATATCGTTGCCGAAGTTTGTCTATCTTGTTCTCATATGGTATTATTCCAGGCAGTTCTTGACATATTTTTGGGGAGCCAACAACGTCCGATTATAAAGTGGTTTAATTAAAAAAAAATACACTAAAGGATGTTATAATAAAGTCGTTTTACAGTTTTCAAGAGAAAAATTCGACAACTGACAAATTGAATTTCTATAACTAGAATTGGTTTTACTGAAGCAGAATATAGAACAACCGTATATTAATTAAGAACAAATGGTTAGAATCGCCTTGGATTCTAATGAAACAAGATGGCACATATAGAAATACCATTAGCGTTTTATGTTGAAAAACTTTTTATCTGATATTCAAGTGTTTAAACAAAATGTAAAATAAAAATTTTCGATTGAGTACTGAACTCTTGGGCGCAAAAAGACGGCTAAAAATTTGCTTCTATAGTAGTCGGTCATAGAATTCTCCACAGGGAACGGATAAGAGTATGTATGTTCATTGAGGAAAAATACGCGTAAGATGAAAATGCTTGAGATACTGATGCCGTATGATGCACTTTCTATCATATTTCTCACCACACATACTTATTGATTGATTGTTAATGGCAATAAAAGTAAAAGTAAAGCTTTTCAGCGAATCATATGTGTTTTATTACAAGTAAATTGAGGATAGTAATAAAAGGTCATAAATTCAAACTTCAAACGGTGGCATGGCTTACACAAATGTTATTAGCTTATGGTTGCTAAAATAAATTTCATTTCCAAATTGAAACGAATTTACATTATTTGGTTACGTTTAAAATTGGAATCTTTAGCATTGGCTTTTATACATATATCCAACACATTATTTTTTACCTTGCCAAGTTTTCTTCATGTGTGCTTTGTATGAGTTTCATTCATTTCTATTTAACTTAGCATAGCAGTACCATCAGGCTCAAAACCCAATAGACAAAAAAAAAAAACAAATACTAATACGATATACTGGTTTTGTTTTGCTTCTCATAACCTCATTAGTGCCTTAAACATTTCACTGTATATTGTTGTTGCTCTTCGAAACAATAGGTTGTTGTTGCATTAGTTCTTTCAGCCGGGATCGTGTCATTGGTGGAGAAAAGGAATCGGATAAGCGCTTGTTCATGCTTCGCAGCTTACTTTTCTTTACCGTGATTCGCTTCACGGTACCACTTAACAAATCATTGGTTCCATCCTTTGAAAGTCTTGCGCTTTTACGTAGCGGCGGCATAACATCTTGTTCTGTAAGATATATCTTCTTTTCAATCGTTTCAGAACCATGCACTATATTTGTTGAATTGGATATCTCAATGCTTTTTCGTTTACGCTGTTTATGTTTGATTTCTCCGTTGGAACTGATATCACTTTTCTCATTAATTTTACTTTGAATTATATTTTTATTAGCGCTTTCAGGGGGGCCTTTTTGAGCAAGTGTAACAATATTAATTATTTTTGACTGAGTTGCATGACCTTTATTTCTCTTTGTTGAAGTCTGTAAGGGTACCGTTGGTGTTATCTTCTTATCTTTTGCCGCCTTGGCTGGTTTGCTGTTTTTGCTAGTTTTGGTATCAACATCACTATTGCCCTTTTTAGTTATAAGATTAGTTGGCGAATCAAAGCTCTTCTTCTGCACAAAGGATTCTTTTCGACTACGCAAAAAGATTTGTGTCAGTGGCAAATTCAGTGGAGACTTCCGCAGCTGTGACATTCTTATTGAAACAGATGTTTTCGAAGGGTGACCACGACGCGCCCGGTGTCGCATTTTATAGTGATCTATTTTTTTAGCAGTCCGACTATGCGGTTGTTCTTTTGCTGTATGTTGGATATTGACTAAAGTCTTCATTTGTGCAACCAGGCGGACGAATGCAGATTGATGGGTAGAAGAAGTTAAGATTGTAGTCAATAAGGTGGAACTATAATTAGAGATTTATAAATTATATAAGGGTTAAATTCATTTTCAATAAATAAAGCAGACATGTAGTAAATAACATTCTTACTTTAAGATAGTTAATTTAATAGTTTTCTGATATAAAAACAATTTTGTACGTTAAATTTTCACAAAAAATATAGCAAAATAAAATTCTAGCAGTTTAACTGAAAAACTTCAAAAATTTACAGCAAAAATTCAAAGTACACTGAAGTTTTTCGTTCAAGAGGTATATAAATTTAAAAGTATATTTGAGGAGGTCCATAACAAAACGCAACTATTCCACTTTTCAAATATTTTGGTTTTTTAACTAAATCCAATTCTACGCATTAAAACCTATGTAACCATTGCTATAAAACATACCAAAGGTCAATAATTTTACTGTTATTCAACGCCAAAAATATTAGTTCAGACCAAAATGAAACATTTCCATATGTATCCAATTAAATTAATTTTATTTTTAAAATAGTTTTTCTCGTTTTTCCAAAAAATTGTTTTGGTGGAATTATTGCGTTTTGTTATGGACCTCCTCATTTAGTGTTTAATGCTTTCCATCAAGAAATTTGGATGTAATAGAAATATTAAAAGTTAGTCTGCTCGAAAGCATCTTCTTAATGGCTATTCTTAACCAATAAATAATATTTCTTATTGGTAAAACTTTACATTGCACATCAACTGCTAATACACGTCCAAAAATGTCGGGAGGGGTATCAAAAGACGCGTTTGGGCCTCCGTAAAAATAATCCGAAGGGGGAAAATAAATATTTTGTTTTAGTGAAAAGTCATTATCGAAAAGCCGAAAAATGGCCCAGGTCAAATCCTGATTTGGGGCTCCGATCCACGTTTTTTATGTGCAGAACACCCTCAGCCGGTCCAACACCGGTTACGCGATCCGAAGTATTTCTGCGCAGAACACTCTTTTGCAGTTTTCCTAACACCTTATATCTGTGTCTACAAAAACATCATGAAAATGACAGCAAATTTTCAACTTTAATTGCAAATATCTCTTGACCGAAATAAAATATCGGATTTCCTGCTCCGGATTATTGTTACCGCGTAACGCGTCTTTTGATACTACTCCTGACATTTTTAGACGTATTTTCGCAGTTCACGTGCAATGTAAAGTTTTACCTTCTTAATGTTTGTTAATTGATATTATTAGCGGTTCGAAGTCCCCAACTTCTGATCTGCGGGGTGCAATAAAGCCATAGGCAATAAAGCGATATGGCCTTAACTAGCTTTCAACATGTTGAGGAATAGGGCCATATTTATTAATATTGCATTATTACACTTTTGCTAATATCACGTGTGATGTTTATGTATCACATGACATCGAATAAACTAAACAGACTTCTTCTAAGACGTGACTACTGTTGCCTACTGATTTGGCATTTACATATTAATTTACACATTACATACACAGTGCTACAGTGATTCTTTACTTTTAAAACGAACTAGTAGAGATTGCTTACCTGGTCGAATAATAATCGAAACCACGTTCAAAAAAAACCTAACACCCCCAAAATCTTGCAAGGCATCAATTATAATTTTAAACAACGAATTGTGATTTTTGTCGATGGTTTAATACATAATATCTTGTTTCCATGAAATTTTACAATAATTTTTTTTTGACACGAGATACATTTTAGGCCATTTTAGAGCCAAAATTTATTGGATTATGCTGCATTACTTGAAAACTTGAAGTCCTTTTAAAAAAATTAAAATTGTCATATCTAAGTAGTGATTGCCTGTCGATAACATATCGCTTCCCTAGTTCAACAACGACGCAATTGTAAAATATAAAGTTTTGGTGAAGCAAGTTTCAATATTTGTCCGCGCATACGTTATTCACGATTGGAGCAACTTCGCAAGCGTCTAGCGCGAAAACTATTTGTAATACAATTATAAAATTGATACACAGCAATAATTAGTACTTTTTAAAGCTTTTGTGAGCGTTATCTCGAAACTTTAAAATTGACAATTGCGTCGTTGTTGAACTAGAGAAGCGATATGTCAACAAAATTTCATTCATTGGGAATCATGATCCAACCATATCAGGTCGTAGCAGCTCGACAAACATACAAACACACAAAAATTTTCCAATTATTTTGTTTTTGTAATTTGTGGGTTTATAGTCAAAATCGTACCGAAAAATATTTTGATTGTCAAAATTCGAGAAAAAAATAAAAATCAGCTGGCCTATCGACACGACCTGTATTATTGGATCATGTTGGGAATTATTCATCGTGAAGTAAGACAGGTGACAGCAATTGATCAGCTGTTTAATTTTTTTTTCTGCTTTTTTCTGTTTTTTAGTGATTTCTAGGTGTCAAATTTTTGTCAAAGCCAACAGCCATTTTGATACCAAACATTCAAAGTCGTGCAAAAACTTAATTTGGATTTGTTTTGAAAGTTTTCTCGAAATTTTATGTAAAATTGGCAATAAGTGCTTGATTTTTCTTTGAAATGAAATAGCATTCCTTTTAAATACTTACCTTACCTTAAATAAGTAAGAAACAGAAGTTGGACGCACACCAATTAAAAACAAGTAAGGAAAGGGCTGTCTTCGGCTGTGCCGAAGGCTTTATACCTTTCATGATTGCCAAACCACACTTATCGGAACAATCGATTGTATGGGAGCTATACGTTATGTTGGTCCGATCATGGCTGATTTTGCCTACATATGTTACATATATAATATGTAGCAAACTTGCAAAGTTTAACGTTCCTAGCTCTTAAACTGCAAAATTGATAGCCCAAAACCCATTTATCGAAACTATCGATTATATGGGAGCTATATGTCATGTTGGTCCGATCTGAGTAATTTTCACTACACACGTTACAAATACAATATGTACTAAACATGCAAAATTTTACGTTCCTAGCTTTTGAATTGCAAAAGTTATAGGCCAAAACCCATTTATCGGAACAATCGATTGTATGGGAGCTATGGCATGTATCGGTCCGATCTTGCTGGTTCCGACAAATGATTAATCCTATGCAAAATGGCGCCTGCTTGCAAAATTTCATCGAGATATCTCTAAAACTGAGGGACTAGTTTGCGTTCAAACAGACGGACGGACGGACGGACAGACGGACATGGCTAAATCAACTCGCCTTATCGCCCTGATCATTTCGGTATACTTAATAGTGGGTCTATCTCTTCTTCTTCTCATACTTACAAACATCGGACCAAAGTTATAATACCATTTCATGTTCATGAAAGGTATAATAAAATTTTTTTCCTTTTGAAATTTTTTCATATTGAAATTTTTTCTGTTTTGCTTGTGATTATTTGTAAACAAACCAAATCGATTTGATAGTCATTTGACATCTGAAAAAAATTTCAACAACAATAGCAAACACACCAAGCTTCTGACGACGCAACCTGTATTTATAAACCTTGGAATTAGTCGGCAAAATCAAAATCGAAAAAATGAAATTTTTTTAAAAAAAATCTACTTTTTGCGTGAAAAAGATGTCACTCTCTTTTCAAATGAACAGAACGCTATATGAGTGGCTCAGTGCCATCCTTGCCTAAGCCTCAATTTAGTCATTTCCTAATTATTAGTGACAAAGTTAATAGGTAATTAAAAATTAAACAGCCATTTTAGGAAGGTTTGAAACATTTAATTAATAATTTCGTTCAAAAATTAGGGATGTGCAACTTTGGCACGGATAGTTTGGAGTATTTCTAAGTAGTATAGCATAATAACTCCATATATGAAATTTCGAGGGTTAGGCAAGGATGGCACTGAGCCACTCATATGTATATAATTTGAAAGGGTCATCATTTCTCTATCCAAAACTGTAAAGAGTTTTGAAATCGGCTGAAAACTTGTTTTTTAATGAATTTTTTAACCCGAAAAAACTTAAAAAAGGGTTTTTTGACCCTGCAACAAGATTTTGGGGTGTAAGGAAATTTCGGAACGGTGTTTCGTGTATAATTAGACCAGATGAACCACCTCTACTGGGTCTCTTTAAAAGTTAATTCACATTTCTCACATTTTTGTAGCACCGTGCATGACAAATTAACTCTCAACTACAAGACAACTTTTACGTGAAAAAAAAATATCTATTGGATAATTACTTTGGAAATTTACATCAAATTCAGGTGTAAGAAATTTATTCCTAGCTGGTGTCTAAGATAGTTTTCCAAACAGCCGGTTCTACGTACCGGAATGACCCGGGTTTTACCCGGCCAAGGGCTGTTATTTCAGTGTAACCCTGTCCAATTTGTCCAGTCCTACTCCTAAATTATCATCCTCGGAGCAATCCCTTGCAGCAGGGTTGCTCCAATGTCAAACGTTCACATTCCGTCCAATGCAGTAAATGCAAGAGATGGTTGCACAGATCTGGATGCTCAGGGCTTAACCCTGCCATCCCCAGAACCCGTACTTTTTTCAGTACTTTTGAGGCACCTTGTCAAATGGCCACAACAGTGGACCGGTCTCCACGACCAGCAGCCTGGCTGCTCCCGCCTCACCTCAGTCCCCACTCTCGTCCTCCCCTACTTCCAGCAAGCATGTGGGTCAGGAACATAACCTCCTCGTACCTTTCACCACGTGCACTGTTTGTTGGAAAAGATTATACATATACGCCTGCGGCATCGGTTAAGTGCAATAACTGCCTTGGCCTGTGCCACATCCATATTACAACATTAAACTGGCCGCCATTCAGGAGACCAAACTGAACGCTAACTCGGACTTACGTACTCGAGATGGGTACAATGTGCATAGGAAAGACCGTCCCAGCGGTCATGGGGGCTGCCTTGCATTCATCACACACCATACTGTACAGTATAACCTATTTGCCCCGGACGTTGACCCCAGGGACTCTACCATTGAATGCCAGGGCATAGCAGTCCGGACAGGCGACGTCGACCTGCGAGTGATAAATATAAACATTCCCCCTGTTACGTGCTGTCCCCGCGATTATCGCCCTGATATTAGTGCGTTGCTAAGGGGCGATAACTGCCTCATCCTAGGTGATTTCAACGCACATCACGATCTCTGGCACTCCAACTTGCCAGCAGATAGCAGAGGGCACGCACTCGCAGCAAATAGACAACTCGGCATTCTGTACATTGAATTGAGATACCCCCACTAGGGTGGCAGGTAACTGCCACAGCTCGCCAGACATCTCCATTTCAAGCGCGGGCCTTATCCCACACCGACGGACGTATGCAAAGGTGAGAAAGAGTTTCGCAAAGTCATCGATTCAGCCTCCGGCCGCTCCATTCCTGCTGGCAGAATACCGGAAATTCGGCCGAATTTCCCTGCGGAAGCAGCGGCAATGGCAAGGGAACGTGACCAAGTGAGAAGAATAAAGGATCTCAAAGCAGAAATCCGTCGGACGGTCAATGACCACAAATTGAAAAAGTGGAAAGAACACCTAGAGTCATGAAACCTCTCCGGCGGTGTCGGCAAACTATGGTCGACAGTCAAGGCCCTATCCAACCCGACCAAATACAATGACAAGGTCGCCATTGCTTTCGGCGATAGCGTCAAATCGGACCCCAGGAGATGCGCGAGCGCATTCTGCCGGCAATTTATACTGCATTCTCCTACATTCATCACACACGAGAAAGGTCATTAGACGTGCGCACAAACACAAACACACAGCCGCGCCCATTGTCGTCTCCGCTGCAGAGGTTAAGGAAGCTATAAGGAAGGCGAAACCTTCTAGATCACTCGGACCCGACGGAATTGCCATGAAGATGCTGAAACACCTCGGCCTCGAGGGGCACAAGTACTTGGCGGCTCTATTCAACCTCTCACTGACCACCTTCGTTATACCAGATATCTGGAAACACGCGACTGTGGTCCCCCTCCTAAAACCTGGGAAGCCGGCGAATCAAGGAGATTCTTATCGTCCGATATCTCTCCTCTCGCCGGTAGTGAAGTTGTTAGAGGCTATCTTGCTGCCATACTATACTGCAAACCTGCAGCTGGCCAATCATCAACATGGCTTCCGTAAAATCACAGCACAACATCGGCATTGAATGCCATCACGACGAAGATTAACTTCGGTTTGAACCAACACCAACCAAACCACAGGACGGTTCTCCTGGCACTTGACCTGTCGAAAGCCTTCGACACAGTCAACCACGCCACACTCCTTAAAGACCTGGAGGAGACACCGCTTCCTGCCGGCCTAAAACGATGGACCGCCAACTACCTAAACGGTCGGCTGGCGTCAGTGCAGTTCCGAAACGAGAGGTGTAGACCTAGAAGAATTAGACAAGGGGTTCCGCAGGGTGGTGTCCTTTCACCCCTTCTGTTTAACTTCTACATCTCGAGCCTCCCTCCTCCACCAGAGGGGGTCTCCACCGTTTCGTACGCTGACGACTGCACTGTGATGGCCACGGGCAAAGGACGTCCCACGGACGAACTATGTACTAGACTCGAACCACTACCTGCGCGATCTTTCCAGCTTCTTCACAGAGCGGAACCTGACACTGTCCCCGACTAAATCTACAGCGACATTATTTACCACGTGAAATGCGCAGATGGGGCAGGAGTTGAATGTCCACGTAGATGGTGTTCCACTACCTACAGTCAACCACCACAAAATTCTAGGGGTTACATTCGACAATAGCTTCACCTTCGCTAATCATGCCACAGCAATAGCTTCAAAGGTACAAAGCCGCAACAAGATCCTCAAGTCACTGGCCGGCAGTACTTGGGGCAAAGACAAAGAAACCTTGCTGGTCACCTATAAGGCTATTGGCCGACCGGTTATTGATTATGCTGCGCCCATATGGTCGCCTAACCTTCACGACACCAACTGGAGGAAATTGCAGGTCTGCCAAAACACCGCCATCAGAACCGCGACGGGCTGTTTGCTTATGTCTCCTGAGTCTCACCTTCACCAGGAGGCTAAAATGCTCAACGTAGGCAGTTCCTTCTGAACTGTTATAGACCCAGTCATCCAAATCGACAGCTATTGGATGAAACTGCGAACCCCAGAGACATAAGGAAACATCTCCGAAAGCATTATGATGAGATCCGGCATCATATCTCGTTGCCGTTTGATCTGAGGGACCATAGGCGGGCCCTAAAGGACCTCCACACTGAGCCGGTGGACAGATCCCTCAGATCCCGGCCTGTGCACCCCGTTATTGGTGCCCAACCACCCGTTCTTGCTGAGGAAGAACGTGTCCTTCCGAGGGAGAGTAGAGTCATGCTGGCTCAACTTCGGTCTGGATATTGCAATATGCTGAACTCCTGTTTGTCCAGACTGAACCCCACCATACCGAACACATGCCCTGCATGCGGTATGGTCCCCCATGACACGCAACATCTCTTTTCGTGTTCTTCGGAACATACTCTTCTATCACTTTGGTCCAACCCTGTTGAAACAGCGCGTTTCCTTGGACTTCCGTTAGAAGAGCCCGATGACAACTAGGATGGAATGGCCCTTTGGGCAGGGCGAAGCACTGCTAACAACAACAACAACATAGTTTTCCAAAAATGGCAGGCTAACTTCATGTGAAGTTTTTTAAGGGTATTTTCGGGAATTTGGTTGGACTCCATGTTGTCTTTTGTATTGTAGTCAGCGTATATGTAGTGTGAGATGCGGTTGTTTTTTTGAGAGGAGTAGGCTGAGCTCCGTTTCTGGTTTTGGAGATATGATTTTATGAAGCCGAAGATTTTTGGTCAAACTTTCCATTGGTGCTGAGTTTTTAGAATAACATGGGATCCTTCTCTGTCAAACGCTTTTTCGAAGTGCATAGATAGGATTGATGTGTAGTTTCTTGTTGGGAGAGCTTTTGAGACGTAGTCGTCTATGTGTAGAAGAGCATCGATTCATCCTTTACCGGGTCGGAAACAGACTTGGTTGGATAAGATGACCTTCACCTTTTCTGTATACCAGAGCAACCATGGGCCTATTATTTTCTCAAGTTATTTCGAAAGGCACGAAATTAGTGAGATGGGACGGTAGGATCCAGCTAATAGGTTTTTTGGGGGTTTAATAATGGGGACGATGGTGGATGCTTTTCAGTTCTGTGGAATAATGGCTGTTTCGAATTCGTTGTTGTACAAATTCAAAAGCCGTGTTTTTGTGGAGACTTCAAGGTTCTTAATCATTTCGTAGGATGCCCGGTCAAAGGCAGACGTTTTCCTCTCGGTTTTTTCAAAGTATGGTTGAATTCGTCTATTCTTATGTTAACTTCCATTTCCATTGCGGCTTTTGCGGTAGTATGACTTGGAGAATTTAATTTTACTTGTGGAAATTGATCAGGAAAGTTAATGGCTAGTCAGAGGTCGTGCTAAAGCTATTGCTTGTAGAAGAAACGCCTCCGCGGACAGTAAGGATACATCTTCGTAAGCATTATGACGAACTCCGGCATCGCGACAACATCCACTTGATGCCGTCGATGTAGACATCTAATTCCATGTTAACTTGAGCCGTACACGTCCTAAATAAGATTTGAAATTGGAATAATTAAATAAGAGGAAAGGACACTAGAGCCGGGATGGGACACCAAAACAACATAAGTTGTTTTACCACTATGAACCCCGTTATTGACATCCAGCTCCCTGAAATATCACAAGAGAAGAACGTCCCCCACAGCACAACATCGACCTGGTTACCGTACTAGGCTAAACTCTTACTTGTGCAGCTCTTGCGCGGATTATTTTTGAATTTGGGATGTCCTGTTCTGTAATTTTAATGAAAAATGTAAAATTCGTGAGAATAACTGCACTATGAAGATAATAGAATTTATTAAAAAACGTGGCTATTTGTTTCCTTTAGGAGACTACTGATAAAAGCTGTCAAAACACGCGTTTTGTCCTCACTAACATTGATCCGAAAGCGAAATTTCGATTTTGTGTTTATTTGTAAAAGTTGAACATTTTCATGTGTTTGTAGTAATCACAGTACTAGGGCGTGTCGATAAGTGCAAAAGTGTATTCTGTGCGGAAAAAAATTGAAATTTCAAGTGTATTCTGTGCAGAAACATCGAAATTTCGCTTACGTATTATTTATACCGGGGACAAAATGAGCCTTTTGGTAAATTTCCCGATAATTTTGGACGTGTTTTAGCAATTGTCTTCTAAAGGAAACAAATACCGAAATTCGTGAATATAACTTAACTTGTTGAATAACGGAACGATAAATGAGAGCCTATGTGGCTTATTATGTTTCTGCTAATATATCAAAGATAAGTTTCATTCGATCTGGCATAATCGATACCAGGGTCGTGCGCAGGAATTAGCCCTGGGGGGTGGGGGTTTTAATTTTGATTTGCATTCGCATATATTTTTCGATAAGATAAACATATTTGCTGAAACAGATACCTAGACCCATACATCATAAATTTAAATGTTCTTGAACATTTCTGAAACTGCATACTCTGATGCCTAAAATTATGCCCAAGAAAATGTTTTTGGTTGTACAAATTTTTCTGTATTTGATAGAGAATTTATGATATGGTGGCCAATCCCAGGTAGCCAGAAGTGCAAAAAAGACTCCTTTCGGAGCCATAAAACGCTCATTTCTCAGAGTTTTACCCTCCAAAATGAGCTCCTTTCGTAGCCCAAATGGAGCGTTCTGCACTCCAAACGGACTCATAAAAAAGAGTCCGAAATGATCCGATTCCGATGAATTTGGAGCGTTTTATGACACTTTTTAAATGAACTTCGGAGCCTTTTACTGGTGCTTTTCTGAACCTTTTTCGGAGCCTTTTATTCCTCCATTCTGAGGGTTTTGGAGCCTTTTTGGGCTCTTTTCCGGGACTTTTATTGATGATTTTCCGAAGCTTATTTGGGGTAGGTTTTTATTTCTTTTGGGACATTTTGGAGGCCTTTATCGACATTTTTATGAAACTTTATAAATAATAAAAAATTAGGTTTATGAAGTTTTATTGACACAATTCTGAAAGTATTAAATGTGCTATGTTTATATATTTCTACAGACTATTGGTAAACATCCATGAAAAATGCGATCTTTATCTTTTGTTAGGTAAAATAAAAAAAAAACCTCAGAAAATGCTTGAAAACATTGACATGATTGAACGTTGTCGCTCATCTGCTCTCCAACTTTCATTTTCTCACAATTCTTTTTACGCCTACAACAAAAAGGGTCAGGAAACACTCGAAATCTCTCATATAATTGAGCCATGCAGTTTATTCGCTCTACAATGTTCATTGCTTCTCTCAACGCTCCGTAAATCTTCATAGAAAAGTGTTTTTTTTTTATGTTTACTAAATAACACTCCGAAAATTCTCCAATTACGGACTCTTTTTGGATGCTTTTTTTGGAGCGCTCCGACTTTGGTAAGCTGGGATTATTCGCACTTTTATGAATACATGGCTATAATTAAAGTCCGTTTAACATTGAAACTCTTCGAGTTACGGAAAAGAATTCTGTCAATGCTCATGGAAAAAGTAGAAGTCAGCTGGTCACTTGACACAACCTTAGCATCATTTGGCAATGACATCAATTGTACTGGGACAAATTAGGGACGTGCGAAGAACCGATTAAATCAGATTTTGATTAAACATAATTCTGATTCATGAAAACCTAATTAACCAGATCCTGAATAATACTGTTTACAGTACTTGTTAATTGAAATTGCTCACTGTTTTCTCAAAATGAACATTTTACGAACATACGCTACACAACTTTGTAATTTCGTTAAGCTTCAAGTGCAATTCAAAGTGCCGGAGCTACACATGTATTGACCAACCTTATTCTTTGCAACTTTCACCAATTTCTTCCTCCGTAAAATTGTTTTAAATAGTTTTGTCAAGAATTATGAGTCAAGATTCAATACAAAATTTATAAACTGTATTTTGAAAATTTTTGCAAAATCATTGCAACTTAGACGCCAAATTTCTCCCGACTATCACATGTTGAGCAAATCCCCTAAACAAAAAAAACTAACACTCCCTGGGATGTCGGTCTATTACCCCAAGCTGATTGTATCAAAGTGTACTGAATTCATATTTGGCATAAGTTTTCACAGGTTTCAAGATTTAAAGATTTAAATTCGCCTTGAGATATCCCTTTTCCTTTGTTGCCACCGAGTTCTGAGCGACACTTTACTAGTATTGTCCACAGTGTAGTGACTGTGTATTTTAATTTTTAAATTTAGCCTTGAAATATCATACAGTATTTAAAATTACAAGCTGGATATACGTATGTATTGGCTTTACCTTGGCTTTGGTCTGTGAATGTGATATCCATGCGGGTGCTTTGCATCTTCCGGTAGCTTTTCGACTTCAGTATCGAGTTCGTCTTCGCTGGTATATGCGCTTACTATCGAACAATCATCACAGTTTAGGGTTTTCACATTTGTTGCTAGACATGCCCTAGGCATTTTAATAGCTGCAACGCCTCGCGACTTGCTACCACTGGATACAAAATAAGTACACATTTATAAAACAAAAGGCACAATAAATTTAGAAAGCAGATATTTACCATTTCCAACGTATTGTTGGGGCTGAAATTATGGGTTTGAAATGGCACAACTCTTTATTAATACTGTCCGTACTTTTCGTCTCGTTGCGCTCTTGTGGATATCGATGAATATTGGTTGGCGGAACCGTGTTTACTTTGAAAGACTTGGAAGAGCCGGTAGCCGCTATTGATGTTCTAGCAAATGTACTCGCTGTGCATAAAGCTGATGCAGCCAAAGCAGTTGAGTGGGTTTTATTTGTTAAACTGTTTGAAGATAGCCCTGATACAGCTACCGCTAAAGCCGGTTTATTATGTTTCATGGACGCAGTGTTAAAATTATTAATATTAGGGTTGCGAAAACTGATGTTTGAGGCGATGGTAGTGACATTTTTGGAGTTTGTAGTATTTTTGATTAGAGCTTTCTGTACAGTGTCTTTTATAAATTCGGTACCACGATTAAGCCGTACTGATATTGTTTTCATGAGCGTTGAGGATGCGCTGTTACTGCTTTTGCTGATGTTGCAATTATTATTTGCCACAAGAGAAGCACTTGTTGTGCTTTTGGGTGTTGCAGTGGATGAAATACATGCCTTCTTGGGTGCACCATTGCCGAGAAGAGAATAGGTAGTTGCTTGCCCCGGCGTTGCTACCAGCATTATGATGTTTTAGTTATGTTGCGAATGTATATGGTATATACTTTATCGAATATGCAATTACCAAAGCGCCTGGTTTACCGTTTATATCTGTTGGATATATGATTAGAAAGCCCAATAACTTTAAACCTTAGATAGTGAAAACCTTAAATTATAAAATATTACATTCTTACTAAACATCCCTTTCGCATGTGAAGTGTGTGCAGCAAAATTAGAAGTCAATACTTTTACACCCTATCCATCACTCGTTCCGTTCTACCTATGAATACAACCATCAATACCTTTTCTTAGATGTTCATAACTTACGTACATGTATAGATATACAATTTTACGAATAGTAATCCTCAATTTTTTTTCCGGTCCAATTAAACTACATTGACCGGCTGGGTTGTTGGAAATTGTCTAATGACTGATTTTTCATTCATAAGCATCTATTAAATACATTTTACGTGCACGCCGATTTTACACAACTCCACTACCTTCTACTATTTACTATACTCTCTACAGCATTTTACTCCTTAGTCGGCTGTATTTCCTTCTTCCTTTCGTGTTCTTTTTTAACATTTTTCTTAGACTCCTTTTTTCAACAAGCCTTTTTGGCTTTCTATGGTGATTTTGAGATACCAATTTCATTCTTACCTGTTATTGGAAATAACCTGCTTTCAAATATATTTTTGCAAACATTTCGTTAATAAATTGTTTATGATCTTATTTACATTTACATATGCTTAAAGTTGCGGCATTCTTCATTTTCCTTCACAAATGCTGCCAGACCGAATTTTTTGTATTTATATACCGAGTGTCACCAGATTAACCAATAACAGGTATAAGGGGCCAATTACGGAATCAACGAAATGGTAATCGCTTATAATAATATATATATATAATAATCATATATATATGATCGAATCGAATTTGAAGATTCGAATTTTCCCAACCAAAATGTGTAAATTTTAAAACAGTTTGATAAAATCGTGTTCATGCTGCATTTAAAATGCAACATTTAGCATTTTCGGACATTGGTTTCGAAAAAGCGTTCATGCTGGCGCATTAAGCAAATGCACATTTAGCAAGTTCGAACATTTTTTTGAGGTTATGCCAAGTTTGAAAAAATGTAAACCTTCTTATTAAATCTTTTATTTAAATCCCTTCACAAACATCAGATTAATTTGTAGATTGATTTATTTTAACAATATCACACAACACGCGCCCTAAATTACAAATTTAAAATCGGAACAAATTTGCTGTATGTTTACGAAAGACAGAGAATGAGAGAACGCCAAGTAAAAACAACCCATATTGACACTCTTTTGAATTCGAATCACGATTTTCTTCGAAGGTTACAGGGTTGATTTCTGCATTTATAATGCTAATGCAAAAATAAAGTTGCATTTTGTTGTCAAAATTTGTATGGAAAATGCTAAAATAAATGCTGCATTTTGGGTTAAATGCTAAAATGCGAAGAAAATGCAAAATGCTGGCCCAGCATGAACAGCCTATAACACTACACACACAAAACTATGTAATTATTTACGACCGTACGTAACTGCTAAAACACCTCCAAAAATATCGAGAGAGGTACCAAAAGACGCGTTTAGACCTCTGTAACAAGAATCCGAAACCGGAAAATAAATATTTTAGTTCAGTGAAAAGTTATTGACAAAAAATTACCCAGGTCAAATCCTGATATAGGGGTCCGATCCCTGGTTTTATATGCAGAATACCTTACCGCATTGGCGGCCTTCGGCCGCGCTTCAAAAAATAACCCTGGGCTACGCCATTCCAACTCCAGGTGGTTGCCAAAGCCGTGGCTACCGCCACGGTGATGTCCTTCCGCGTGCCACTTTTTTCTCACAGGGTAATGTGATTACAACAACCACATGAAAATGACAAAATTCTGAACTTTGATTGCAAATATCTCGCAAACTACTGAAAATATTGGTTTTCCGGAATTGGATTCTTGTTACAGAGGTCAATACCTCTCTCGATATTTTTGGAGGTGTATTATCAGTTA
The DNA here is from genome assembly GCA_951509765.1 of Sphenella marginata. Classification (NCBI taxonomy): domain Eukaryota; kingdom Metazoa; phylum Arthropoda; class Insecta; order Diptera; family Tephritidae; genus Sphenella; species Sphenella marginata. Next base: position 29,667,699 of record OX608079.1, on the reverse strand, counting down.
CGTACGGTCGTAAAGAATTACCCAAAACTATATTACATTACACAAAAACCTGCTTCCACACAGTCCCGCACTGTTTTTTGCTTTAAACATTTACATTTTTTATCACAGAAATCCCGACATGTTTTTTCACTTGGCAACAACAATGCCTTCGGATTAGTTGCAGTTACAGCGAGTAGCAACTGCTGATGGCTCTGAAGGAATAAACAAACTATGTTATGGCACGTTCACTGCAACATAGCTTGTTTATTCTTCATTTTATGAGTTATTTTATAGATTTTCTTTAATAATTGTTAAGAAACGCGAACAGATATAATTCCGAAAACTAAGCAGCTTGCAACGAGATTAATTTGAACTAGTTAATAAAAAAAATGTTGCCATATCTTCCAACAGTAATTGTACTAAATTATTATAATTTAGGTGCTGGTGCAGTTTATGGGGCCCACCCAAAACTAGACCAAAAAAGTCGAGTGGGGACGCGTATTCACGTCTAGATTTAGAATCTGACTAGAATTCACTAGATTTTTGGGCGTGTATTAACATTTGACGTTCGAGGGAAAGTATTACCTTTATTTCTTCAAAAAATTTAAATTTGGAATAAATTTTTTTATTCCAAATTTTCGCCTGCGGTGCTTTTTACAATAAATGTCCAACAGGTTACAAAACTCATACTCAGAAGTCGAATTATCATCAAAATTAGATAAAACTATACATTCAACGTCAAATGCTAAAACACGTCCAAAGATTTCGGGATGGGTATCGAAAGACGCGTTTTGCAACAAAAATCCAAAGGGGAAATCTGAAATTTTATTTCGGTCAAGATATATTTGCAATTAACGTTAAAAACTTTCTGTAATTTGCATGTGCTTCTGGTAGACATAGATATAAGGTATGGATGTATAGTATTACCCAAAGTTATTCATCCCAAATGTTCACTTGAGGCGCTATTACACTGAAAATAGCTGTCATGTCATGTTTTCTTGCTAAAAACCTGTCTCAGTCCTCAACTTCAGTTTTTGAAAAATCTGCATATTCATTTACACATATCTGGCACCTCCTATTACTCGCTGACGATTCAACTAGTACCAAACCGCCATTGTTGTTCACAAGTGATTCGGCCAAAATATAAAGCAGTTTATTTGAATGTTTTTTTTTTCGTGTTTTATATTTTAGAAGGCTAAAATATTAAAAATATGCAGTGTGGTGAGACATATCGTTCAGTGTGAAGTGTTTTTAATTCTTTAAAGTGAATAATTATAAGCAAATCGGGTAAATTTTGAAGCTTCCTTACATACAATTTTGCAAGTTTAAACACGAAAAAAAAATGCCTAGGCTCGGTGCATCATCTAAAATATTCCCCATATCGGGTGGGGTATCAAAAGACGCGTTTCGGTCCCAGCAATGTGAATCCGCCTCCAAAAATCCAATATTTTCAATATGTTGTTTTTTTTTGTGTGCAAAATACCTTTCGCGTAGGCTGCCTTCGGCCGCGCTTCAAAAAAATAACCCTCATCCGGTCCAACACCGGGTACGCGATCCCAAGTATTTCCGCGTCGAACACACTTTTACATTTTTTCTCACAGTGTAATCTGTGATTACAACAACCATAAGAAAATGACAGATAATTGTGAACTTTGATTGCAAATATCTCGCAAACTACTAAAAATAATTGTTCTCCGGATCCGGATTCGCATTGCTGGGAGCGGAACGCGTCTTTTGATTTCCCTCCCAACATTTTTGGAGGCGGCCCCGGTCGGAAACAATTAAATTTATTTTAACAATATCACACAACACGCGCGCTGAATTACAAACTTAAAATCCGAGCAAATTCGCAGAATGTTTACGAAAGACAGAGAATGAGAGAACGCCAAATAAAACAACCAATATTGCCACTCTTTTGAATTCGAATCGTTAGTTGCTTCGAAGGTTACAGGGTTGATTAATGCATTTATAATGCTAATGCAAAAATAAAGTTGCATTTTGCTGTCAAAATTTGTATGGAAAATGCGAAAATAAATGCTGCATTTTGGGGTAAATGCTAAAATGCGAATAAAATGCAAAATGCTGGCTCAGCATGAACAGCCTATAAAACATATAGCAACCATATTTAATTTGACTGAAAAAAAGTTAAATTTTTCTTATAATTTAATTACTAGAAGTTGGCTCTGTAGTGATAGATTTTGACAATGGGCGCCCTCTTACTCCCTGAAAAATTTTAATTTACATTCTATACCATTTCCTTGACAAATTCAAAACAAAAGCTTTGTTCGCGTACATTAAAATTTTTAAAAATTGTTTAAAATTTTTACTGAGAAGGTGTTTGCTTACACAAAACAGTTGCAGCGAGAAAACGGATTTTGACATTTCATTGACAGAGAAAGCTACTAGTTTTTACTGAGGGAATTTCACTCCGTAAAAATTGTAAGTGGAAAACAGCTAATCGTGACAAGGGTAAGCAACAACAAAAATTTAAAAATTAGAACTTTTAACCAATAAAAATGGCAACAGCTGCTTTTTCTGCAGTTTTTACTCACTCCTATTAGGTTGAAACTTTTTACCATTTGTGTTTCGTGAAAGTTTTACGTCATTCTCTCTTTCTTAAATACAGGCCTGTACTTATGTGCATAAAAAAGAAAGGCTTTCTATTTTTAAAAAGATAACTTGGTAAGAAATCTGCTATCAAATGCATTCAGAAAGACTTGGAAAACGGATCCAGAATATATGCTAGTATGCATCCGACAACCGATCGAAAAAGTATTTCAAAAACGAATAGAAAACGCATGCTAAAATGTAAGAAAAATACCCATAGAACGAATGGGAAAATGTGTCAGTTTGTTTAAAGTTTTTTTTTTTACTTTTACACACATATGTACGTTTGGTTCGCATACTTTAGTGGGAAAACGGATCCAGAAAAGTACTGTAAACGCAATTTGAAAACGGTTGTAAAATAAGTTTTTTATCAGCAATTCCTTAAATTTTCGGATGCATGGATTTTTGCTTTTAGGTCGGAATAATAACAGGGGTTGACTTTATGAAAGTATCCTGTTTTTTTTATGTTCTTTGTATGAAGACCACTCTGAACTAATTAATATATAATTAAAGGAAACTTGGCATACATATTCAGACAGGCGTTTTTCATTAACAGTGTTGATTTGTATGAGTATTTAAATATATTGGCCCAAAACCATAGTAATTGCTTGACATTGGTTTCGAAAAAGCGTTCATGCTGGCGCATTAAGCAAATGCACATTTAGCAAGTTCGAACATTTTTTTTTGGTTATTCCACGTGTGAAAAAATGTAGACCTTTTTATTTAATATTTTATTTAAATCCCTTCACAAACATCAGATTAATTTGTAGATTGATTTATTTTAACAATATCACACAACACGAGCTCCAAATTACAAATTTAAAATCCGAGCAAATTTGTAGAATGTTAACGAAAGACAGAGAATGAGAGAACGCCAAATAAAACAACCAATATTGCCACTCTTTTGAATTCGAATCGTTAGTTGCTTCGAAGGTTACAGGGTTGATTAATGCATTTATAATGCTAATGCAAAAATAAAGTTACATTTTGCTGTCAAGATTTGTATGGAAAATAAATGTTGCATTTTTGGGCTAAATGTTAAAATGCGACGATGCTAGGTCAGCATTAACAGCCTATAAGATTAATTTCCCCGATTTTTTGTTAAAATTCTTAAAGTTTAAGTAAAACTCACATATATATATATACAGTCGAACTCCCATAACTCGAACTTCTATAACTCGAATTTTCTATAACTCGAACGAAAATGGTTGGCAAGTAGCGTTAAGAAAGAATTTACATACAAATTTTGTTCCATAACTCGAACTTCCATAACTCGAAGTTCTCCATAACTCGAAAGAAAATCCATACACATTCCATATAAAGCATTTCTATAACTCGAAGTAACGCATATTTGACTTGAATTTCGCTTCACAATTCGGGGAAATCCCTTTTTGTACATGAAAAGTTTTCTTTGGAAGTTTGCTTTGTAGTTCGGGGAATTTCTTTTTGTACATGAACAGCTTTTTTTGTGTTTTTTAAGTCAGTTCAACGTCAGTCGCACTTATTGTCAGGTCTGAAGTAGACGCAGTTTGTACAGTAATAATGGCAACTAAACGAGTTTTAAAATCTTTGTCGATTGGAGAGAAACATAAGCTTATTTTAGAAGTGGAAGGCGGGTTAAAGAAAAAAAAAGCTGCTGAAAAATATGGTATTCCGGCGAGTACTGTATCCACAATTTTAAAAAATAAGCAGTCGATTGTAAAGGCTGTTGAAACAGGAACTCCTGTACGTGGTAGAAGGATTAAGCCTCTAAAATATGATAACGTCGACAAAGCTATTTTCGACTGGTTTACGGCAGCACGAAGTGAAAACATGCCTATATCGGGAGGAATATTAAAGGGTAAGGCTATGGAATTTGCCAAGCGTTTTGGAGATGGCCATTTTATGGCAAGCACAGGTTGGCTTGACAAATGGAAGCAAAGGTATCTAAAGAATATTCATACGATAGAACCGCTAATAAAATAATTTGTGAACTTTTTTAATTTTAGACATGGTGTGGGCTATAAAAAAGCATGTGGAGAAGAAAATTCTGTTAGTGAAGCGCACTGCAATAAATGGAAAAAGATGTATTGCCGAATTTGTTACAAAAGTATAGCGAACGGGACATTTTCAACGCTGATGAGACAGGATTGTTTTTTAAATGCTTGCCGGACAAAACTTTGACTTTTAAAAAAGAAAAATGCCACGGAGGTAAAAATAGCAAGCAGCGGGTTACTCTAATGCTGGCAGCTAATATGGATGGTTCGGAAAAACTCAAAATTCTATTGATTGGAAAAAGTGCAAAACCTCGATGCTTTCGTGGTGTTAAATCCCTTCCCATAGATTATAAAGCAAACTCCAAGGCTTGGATGACAGGACAACTTTTTGAAGAATGGGTTCTTAAATTGGATAGGCATTTTCTAAGTGCTGGCCGAAAAGTTTTACTGTTTATCGATAATTGTCCAGCCCATCCTAAGGAAGTTCAAAATAAACTAAAAGCTATTGAATTGGCATTTTTCCCACCAAATATGACCGCTAAGTTGCAGCCGCTTGATCAGGGAGTAATTCAAAATTTGAAAACCTTCTATCGGAGCAGATTGGTTAAAGAAGCACTTAAGCGCATAGAGGCAAATAAAAAACAAGATATTACACTCATGGATTGCATCAGTTATGTAAATAAAGCTTGGAATATTGACGTCAGTAAAGAAACAATAGCAAACTGTTTCAAAAAAGCTGGATTTGGCCAATATTCCGAATGGGAGGAAGAAGATGATATACGCCTAATATTTCTGGCTGAGGCTGATGAAAATCAAAATCTTTTCAAGGAAGATTACGAATCGTGGCTATGAGTGAGTTTATATTTGACAACCAATGACACTACTACGGATGAACACTACAAGGCCTTAAGCACATTGGAGTCCTTTTTTGCCGAAAACAGCCAAAAAAAAGTTAACTTTCAGTCAATAATTTTACAACATTTCCCCTGCATTGTAACTATCTTTAATAGTTTTTTGTAAAACAATGTTTTAAAATAAAAATTGCAATTCAAATGTAGTTTAAAAATACAAACATGTATGAAATTGACTTTTTTTTACTAAAAATTAAAAAATTCTATAACTCGAAGTCTCCGTAACTCGAACTTTTTTGTGGGATTTAGGCGATTCGAGTTTTGGAAGTTCGACTGTATATATATATATATGTATATATTGTTTTTGTGCTCTAATGATGTTTTTGTTATGTTTGCAGGGTAATTGTTTGCGACCGGTTCAGAGTGCTAATATTTGTCCAAAAATGTAGGGGGGTTGTATCAAAAGACGCGTTTTGATGCCAGGAATGTGAATCCGCCTCCCGAGACCTAATATTTGCAATATTTTTGGACGCGCATTACACTCGGCACCGGTTGTTAACAATTACCGAAAATTAGACTAGTATTCAAAACACCAATCTAACAATTTTTTTAACACTATTAAAACTAAGGTAATGGCTTGGACTTCTATATTCCTTTGCCATTATATCCAAGATTGCACCGGCAGCCACTCCGCAGCATCCACACATACTCGGTAAACCCCTTTGTCAGTTCCGGAGCGGTCAATGTCTTCATCCAACGAAAAGTACCAACTGCGGTCAGACTTAAACCTGACATGTCTTATGTTTGGTAGGCTTAGGATGTGGCCCCACGACACGACGCCAACCATCTGTGTACCTGGTCGACGAAGCAGATTCTTCTAGCACCAACTCTATTGAAAATGCCAGCTACCTACTGACGATCTGAGAACATCCACCAACAGTGTCCTCTTACTTTTTGTTGGTCCTCCGTTGTCTGTTATAATCAATTGATCTATAAGATTTCACTCAATGTATTTAATCAATAAATGTGTAATTAAGTTTATAAATCATAATAAAATTTTACGGCGCTAATTTGTGTAGATTTGCTTTGTTATGTTTCAGTTTCATACATTCGTAGGCAGGCAGTTCCTCTCTATCCTTTTCCTTCCTTTATTTTCCCCTACTTTCCCCTCCATTATTTTCCTTTACATTCCTTTCCTTTCCTTTCCTTTCCTTTCCTTTCCTTTCCTTTCCTTTCCTTTCCTTTCCTTTCCTTTCCTTTCCTTTCCTTTCCTTTCCTTTCCTTTCCCTTCCTTTCCTTTCCTTTACTTTCGTTTTCCTTAAACTTTTTTGTTGTATTTAATTTTTCTTAACTTTGTTTTATTTTATTTGATTTGATTTTATCTAACTTTATTTTTGATAGGTAGGACCACAAACAAAACAAATAATATACCGTCTTGCATGATTTATTATTTTGTTTGTTGTTGTTATATTTACACTGTGCAAGCCAATGATAAATGCTGCTGCCTTCGTCTTTTGCCGATTGCTAAAATTCTTCGTGTGCACTGACGATTGCCAAATAACTACCAGCAAAGCACTTGCATGCACACTAGTGCGGATTGGTTCCCATACAAAAAAAAAGGGTTTCCAGTCCACCCCTAGGATTAAAGATATTTTGAAGGCGATCCCGAAAAAATTTTTTTTTTTTTTGCCACGCCCCCCCGATGGGCTATTCACTTTTTTTGACACTACGTCGCCATTTTAGGTCCGATTTTAATGAGCCGTACACCGTTGTCCATGGCTTGGAAGCCACCACAATTCTTACCTTAATCATTTTTTATTCCGAGTTCAAATTCTAGTAGTGACTGTCGGTATCTCGTTTCACATCATACCTAAATAAATTCCAATTTTTTTTAGTCTGTTGAAAAGGCCTTTAAATTCTGTGAAACTTTTTCTTGAAAACGAAACAACATCAACAACAAACGACGAACAGAGACGCTGGTATATGTTACTCGTAATAATTGCCTGCTAGCCCACTGATAATACTGGTCGTCGGCCAAAATACCCTGATTTCGAAAATCGAGTTCATTTTTGATTCCATTGTACCGTTTTTGAGCAAATTCGAAAAAACCAAAAAGATGGCTCCCTTTAATTATGTATATCTCACGAACGGGTCAAGCAAGTGCAAAAAAGTTTACAAAATCAAAAAAAAAAGATAAAATTGCTATAAATGCACCATACATTGTTTTTTGCTCAATCAGATAGTTTTCGAGATATTAGCTTATCATTTCAGATTTTTTTTTTTTTTTTTTTAATGAAAAAATATGAAAAAATTACTCTTTGCGGGGGCAGCATTCCAAAACCACAACTTTTTTCCAAAAATTTTTTCTTTACGTAAACTGTGTTTAATTATAAAAAAAAATAGCTATCAGCGAAGAAGCTCGAAGCAAAATGTATGTATACATATGTACATACATACATATATTAAGGGTATAATGTACAAATGGGATATTATCCGGATAAACGAATAACATCATTACAATGATATAACTTTTACTTTAAATAAATCAAATATTACTTTTTATACTCGAATTGTTTTATAGTAGGTAGAGTGGTTGCATCGAAAAGAAGAGTGGTTGGATTCGAAACCTGATGTAGGCATGTAGTTATAAACATGTATTTCCGTCACTTATAGGTAAGTATGCCGGTAGATTTTCAAAATTATAAGACACAGATAATTTTGATCAAATTGGTCAAACATGATTCAAAAGAGTGGCGATTGTTCATAGACAGAAATAAATTGAGTTTGAAGGCTGTATTATTGCATATTGGTAACAATAAGCCTTCTATCCCTGTCGCACAGGCAGTAAGTACAAAGGAAACCTACGAAGAAATGCAAAAACTACTCAAGTTTATCAAATATGGAGAGCATGATTGGAAAATATGTTCTGATCTCAAAGTTGTTGCAATGCTATGTGGTCTACAAAGTGGCTACACCAAGCACTGCTGCTTCCTCTGCAAGTGGGATAGCCGAGCTCGTAAGGGCCACTACGTCGAATCACCCCTCTTGTTAAGAAAGAGAAAACCATCCACCCGTACACATCAAGCTCGGTCTTATTAAAAACTTGTTTAAGGCTTTGGACAAAGAAGGCGAAGCATTCGACCATTTGACAGCAATTTTTCCAGATATTTCTCAAGCCAAGATAAAGGAAGGTATTTTAATGACATTTTCGTCATTTTAGAATTAAAACTTCATCTTAGACATAAAATGTATTTTAAGTTCACTACAGACATGAAATGGTGTTTGTTTTAGAATAGTATTTAAGTAGATAAAACTCTTTCTTAATATGGCTATGATTATGGGCCAGTATTTTTATTTAAGACTCCACAAAGCATGTTTGGTTTTATTCTACTTTGACTTTTTTATCAATGGAGTCCACAATTAAAAACATAAAAATTTAAGAAATTTAGCTTAATGTTCCGTTTGTTAGGTTTAAAAACATGTACAAAGAGACCGCTTTCTCAGAAAGATGTTCTAATTGAGCGTTATCGTGAAGTGAACAGCATTTTTTTCACTCTAGTTATCACTTGACGTTTTTTACATTAATGACGAGTTGTATGAGCAGTGTTGCCAGAAATTTTTAGAGCTTATAGCTAAATTGAAACAAAAAAATAGCTAAAAATAGCTACAAAAAAAATTTCATAGCCAAAAAAAATAGCTAAAATTTTTTTCTTTAAAAATAGCTAAATGAGCTTTTATTTCACATGAAATTAAACCACATATGTATGTCTGTAGTTACTAAATTATTATAAAGCAAAAAATAATAATAATAAAAATAATAACAATTCAGTCATTGAAAATATATGTACTTTTTAAGTACATAAATTAAATTATAATAGTAACATAAATTATAATCACGAATAGTTGATATACATACATCACTCAAGTTTTATTCAAAAATGAAGTTAAATCACAGCTGTGCAGAGTTCAAAAACAAAGTCATTGTCTTCGTTTAATTCACATGTTTAATCGTATATATTTACTAGGTATACCAAAGTTATGACAACATTTTCCAGGTCTTTTAAGACCGTATCTTATAGTTAGTAAAGAGTTTAACATCAAAATCTCCATTCTATTCCTTTGCTAGGTTTTTATTAAATTCAATACAGAAAAACTTCGTTCTATTTCCGCATTACTAAGCGGTATTATTAGCAAATTAAATACAAACTGTTGTAATTGCTCAAACGGATTTTCATTAATGGCATTTCCCAAACTCCCTTACCTCTATCCAAAACTTAACTTTAGAAGGGGTCTCTTGCCATGGATATGAATAGAGTTTTTTCCATTCCATTTCTATAACAGTAATTTTTTCTGCCTTAAAAGTATCAAATATTTTGGGCTTCACCACATTTAAAGCATTTTTTATAGCAAAAAACTCAATATTTTTTAAAGATTGAATATTTTGTGGTAGGCGTTGACGTAGCTGCTCAATTAACTTGATAATAAAAGTCTGACAAAATTTCTACTATCTATCAACTTTTGAACAGTTTGATAAACATAAGGCAGAGTGCACACGGTCGATATTTATATTCTAAAAAGTTCTGTGAAAATAATTTGGCAAATAACAAAAATGTTTTAGCTAAAATAGCTAACTCGATTTAAAAAAAAGCTAAAAAAATAGCTAAGAGCTAAACCCGAATTTCTATAGCTAAACGTCGAAATAAATAGCTAAATCTAGCTACAAAATAGCTAAAATGGCAACACTGGCAATCATACAAATTAACATACACAAACATACTACCCTCTCTCTCTCTCTCTCTCTCTCTCCGTGCCCACAGTTGCTGGCCTACCGCAATTTCGTTAGTCCAACACATCGTACACTTTTGGCGCGTATGGCCTATGCATCCGATGTACCGACGTATCTTTATCGTTTCGCTTTCGATTCGCCATTTTTCAATCAGTTTCGCATTCTGAAATGTGGCAAAGCGATACGTGGCGTGTCACATGCGGATGATCTTTCGTATTTGTTTTATAGCATAGCTGCCGGCAAGCTCTCAACTGAATGTAGTGAATATAAAACGATTCAACGTATGATTGGTATGTGGACGTCATTTGCTAAAACTGGTAATCCAAATTGCGTGGAAATAGCAACGACGCCATGGCAACAAATTGAAAGCGAGGATGCAGATCGCACACAGTTGAAATGTTTGAATATTAGCGAGGAAGTCGAATTTATGACGCTGCCACAAGAAAAATTTGAAGTTTGGAAAAATTTGTTTACTAACAATAGTTTGTATTAATTAGTTAACTTATCTGTGATGTATTGCATGCATGTAATAGTATTTACAGTGGTGGGCATGTAAATAGATACAAATGCTTTTTGCGTTGCTCACAACATGTTGGCGTTTAAACAAATAATTTTAACAAAGTTTATATGAAAACAAGTGTAAAGATATATTTAATACAAGAGATGTAAACTTTATTTTAAAAATGTACACAAAATTCGCGAAAATTAAAAGAAGTTACATAAAAAAATTTTTCAAAGAATTTATAATTTAATTTTAAAATTTTTTGTAGTATGCCCATTAAATTTTAGTATATTTAATAAGCTGTTCGTATAAAGTTCGTGACACATTTTTGAGCGCAAATTCGTTTATATGAAAAACCACCCTATCTCGTTAAAAAAAAATGCTAAAAATCAGCAAAATATGTCGCGTACTCAAGATTAACACATTTTTATAATACAATTAATGCCCAACAAAACCGCAACTTCCAAAAAATTATGTGAAAAATTGTAAAACTAAAAAAAAAAATTCTTTGAATTGTTACGAATTTTTCGCACGCTTTTAAAAGAATATTTATATTTTTTGTTTTAGAACTTGACGCATGTTTTTATTTAAGCTTTGTTAAAATTGTTTTTTTAAAGCCAAAATTTTTGAAGCTACTGTGTATATATTTATGTCAGCCACTGTATGTATTTGCATTTGTTATTAAATTAACGAAATTATTATTTTTTACTTATCCGAAACATTGTTAATTTTGGGATTGTTATTTCTACTTAAGTATTTATGTTTCTTTTCTGTTATATACATATGTATGTACATATGTATGTATGCAAGCGCTCTCTCTGGAGAGTAAAAATAAAGGGAATTTAAAAACCTCACCACGAAGTTCAAGGCTGTCTTCAAGCTTCTGAAACTTACGTGATCATTTCAGTGGAAACGGGGGGACTTTCGATAGATTTCTAAGTAACATCCCGCTAAACTGGATCATGGAATCTTGAAATATACAGTAAGTGCCACGCAAAATGGCCCATTTGGTTGTTCGCATATATTTCGAAAACTCGCTCAACTAAAGTTCGTGTACGAATTTCACAAAAAACCTCAAGATTTTTCTGTCGTAGACTAATGTTTCCAAGTTTATGAAAATTTTTAAAAAATTCTTGAAAATTCAAAAAAAAAGGGCTGAACTTTTTTAAATTTGAGACAAGAATTTCTAAATGATTTCTCAGCTTGCAGTTCTGTAGCCTAAACAATTCTAAACTCACTAGGTGCAAGCTTCGAAGTTCCTAAAAAGTCGGTGGATTTTTCCTTCTTCTACTTCTTTCGAAAAAAAAAAAAAAAAAATTTGTCGAAAAAAAAATTGCTAGAAAACAACAAAACTCATTGCTTGGTTCAATTTTTAACGTCTCATTTTACTAAATTTCAAATAAGTCCATTTCTCATTTATGATAATTTAAAATTCTTGAAAAGCAGGGGAAAATATTGCGTTCGGTTTTTGGCCAACTTGTTTTAAGCTAGAAATTTGATACTTTAGTTGTTGTCAGTGTTGCCAGAAATTTTTAGAGCTTATAGCTAAATTGAAACAAAAAAATAGCTAAAAATAGCTACAAAAAAAATTTCATAGCCAAAAAAAATAGCTAAAATTTTTTTCTTTAAAAATAGCTAAATGAGCTTTTATTTCACATGAAATTAAACCACATATGTATGTCTGTAGTTACTAAATTATTATAAAGCAAAAAATAATAATAATAAAAATAATAACAATTCAGTCATTGAAAATATATGTACTTTTTAAGTACATAAATTAAATTATAATAGTAACATAAATTATAATCACGAATAGTTGATATACATACATCACTCAAGTTTTATTCAAAAATGAAGTTAAATCACAGCTGTGCAGAGTTCAAAAACAAAGTCATTGTCTTCGTTTAATTCACATGTTTAATCGTATATATTTACTAGGTATACCAAAGTTATGACAACATTTTCCAGGTCTTTTAAGACCGTATCTTATAGTTAGTAAAGAGTTTAACATCAAAATCTCCATTCTATTCCTTTGCTAGGTTTTTATTAAATTCAATACAGAAAAACTTCGTTCTATTTCCGCATTACTAAGCGGTATTATTAGCAAATTAAATACAAACTGTTGTAATTGCTCAAACGGATTTTCATTAATGGCATTTCCCAAACTCCCTTACCTCTATCCAAAACTTAACTTTAGAAGGGGTCTCTTGCCATGGATATGAATAGAGTTTTTTCCATTCCATTTCTATAACAGTAATTTTTTCTGCCTTAAAAGTATCAAATATTTTGGGCTTCACCACATTTAAAGCATTTTTTATAGCAAAAAACTCAATATTTTTTAAAGATTGAATATTTTGTGGTAGGCGTTGACGTAGCTGCTCAATTAACTTGATAATAAAAGTCTGACAAAATTTCTACTATCTATCAACTTTTGAACAGTTTGATAAACATAAGGCAGAGTGCACACGGTCGATATTTATATTCTAAAAAGTTCTGTGAAAATAATTTGGCAAATAACAAAAATGTTTTAGCTAAAATAGCTAACTCGATTTAAAAAAAAGCTAAAAAAATAGCTAAGAGCTAAACCCGAATTTCTATAGCTAAACGTCGAAATAAATAGCTAAATCTAGCTACAAAATAGCTAAAATGGCAACACTGTGTATGAGTTAACATAGTTAAGCGGATGGAAACACAGCGGCTTAATCAGAGGTTGACAAAAATGTCGAGAGGGACATCAAGAGACGCTTCTTGACCTCGATAACAATAAATTTATATTTTATTTCGGTCAAGAGACATTTGCAATTAAAGTTAAAACGTTTTTGTCATTTTCATGTGGTTGTTGTAGACAAAAATATAAGGTCTTATAAAAAGTTCAAAAATGTGTTCTGTGCAGAAATACTGAGGACCTCGTAGCCGGTGTCGGACCAGCTGAGGGTTATTTCTTTGAAGCGCGGCCGCCTACACAGAAAGGTGGTATGCAATTGGGTCAATTTTTGATTTATCGCTAATAACTTTTCACTCAAACAAAATATTTATTTCCCCCCCTTCAGATTATTGATAAATCGGTCAAAACGCGTCTTTTGATACCTCTCCCGACATTTTTGGACGTATTTTAGCAGTTGACGTGGAATGTAAAGTATTACCAAATTCGTTTACTCTGTCTTATGTCCGATTATCTTACAAAAGTTATGATATTAACTTAATCAGAGAGCGCAGGCCTTCACTATCTAACTATAGTTAGATATAGCCAGTTCATCCATCAGCTGAATAGAAGTGAAGCCAAGAGTAACTTTTTTGTCTTTGTTTTGATTCATTAGTTGAAATGTCAACTGCAACGGCGGAATTTCACTTTATTGTAAATTCAAATTCTGAGGATATCAGCTGCTATAGTGTTTTTTTTTTATGTATTTTTATAGTATTTTGCCTTTAAAAACAATTTTGGATTAAAAATATTGGTTTTGTAAAGTAGCCTTAAGAGTCAATTGAAATAGAACACTATGTATTAGCCTTAAGGATATATTGAAATACAACCCTGCGTGGTTAAAAAAGAAAGAAAAAAGAGGAAAGAAAGAAAAGAGGAAAAGGATCCGGCGTGGGATCATTCTCGAAAAAGATAGAAAACGAACGACTCGTGTTTCTTTTAAAATCTTTATTTTATTGAGCCATCGCAACAATTTAAGCCAATCTTACAGTTTTGTGGTATATTTTTGACATTTAATCGGACGCGTTTGTCAGGTTTTTCTGCGGTTTTTGTGTTTGGATTATTGTAAGTATTTTGCCTTTATAAACAGTTTTGGTTAGTAACATTAGTGTTCTAAATTGCATATCAGTACGTGTCTGCATCTTTTAAGGTTTTGCGGTATATTTTTGATATTTCGTGGCGTTTTAACCGGCAGCGTTTTTCAGTTTTTTCTGCGGTTTTTGTGTTTGGATCATTGTAAGTATTTTGCATTAAAAAACAATATTTGGTGAATAAGGAAGGAAAAATTGTTAAAAATACATTTAGGTATTTTCGGTTGTTGGTTTAGACAAAGATGTTGTTAATTACAATGCGGCGGGTGTACAGAGATTTACTTGAATTAAGTCTCGCAAAGCAAACGTAAAAGTTGTTTTTAATGATAGGTAATCTATTTTTAGATTGATCTCTGATAGGCTTGCGATGATTTTTCGTCAGATATTATGTTTTCAGTAGTACACTGGCTCAGGGTGTTAACGCATTGTAAAATCCTACAAGTAAGTTATCTTTGTTCCTTTCTCTTTCTAACACACAGGCTTTTGACACTGAGAAAAACGTCAAATCAGCGGTTGACACTGAGAAAAATGTCAAAAAAAGCTAGTACAGCAACCCCAAACGTAGCAGGGATGTAATTTTCCGTAAAAAATGGACCGAAATTTGCGTGTAGGGTTGCTGTGTAGGTTAAATTTTTAAACAAATTTAGTACGAAAATGTTGAAGGCAATAAATTGTAAGACATTATTCTGACCTAAAACTGCCGAAAAATTAATGAATTTTGTTGTTTTGAGGAAATTGAAAGATTTTTTGGTAAAACTTTCCATCCAACGTCAAGTGTAAATATACGTCCAAAAATCTAGGTAGAGGTATCAATAGACGCGTCTTCACCTCCGTAACAATAATCTGGAGGGGGAAATCCGATATTTCTAGAATTTTGCGAGATGTTTGCAGTTAAAGTTCACAATTTTTCTGTCATTTTCATGTGGTTGTTGTAATCACATTACCCTGTGAGAAAAGAATGGCACGCGGAAGGACATCACCGTGGCGGTAGCCACGGCTATGGCAACCACCCGGAGTTGGAATGGCGTAGCCCAGGGTTATTTTTTGAAGCGCGGGCGAAGGCCGCCTACGCGGAAAGGTGTTCTGCACATAAAAAACGTGGATCGGGCCCCGAATTGGGGATCTGACCCGGGTTTTCACTAATAACTTTTCACAGAAACAAAATATTGCTTTTCCCCTTTCGGATTATTGTAAGGGAGGTCAAGACGCGTCTTGTGATACCTCTCTCGAGATTTTTGGACGTGTATTAACACTTGACGTTGGATGGAAAGTATTACCGATTTTTTTCAAAGTAAAGAAACTGATTTCAATGTTTTCGAACATTTCATGAATAAGAATATGTCCACTTATTTTGAGTTTGAGTTGATATTCTACACACATAGACAAGGCTAGTTGTTCATCCATTAATTTTCTCTGCAAAGATGTAGATTTGTTTTTTATAAGAAATATTTAAGAATAAAATGAAAATAAAAGTTACTGCTGCAAATTTTAATGTAAACAAATGTAAACAAAGAAGAACAAGAGATATGACATGACATCACGGTTGCTTTTTTGAGTACACCAAACAATTTAATTTTTTTTTGCAAAATTCCATAAAATTATCACAAAACTATTGAAACATTTGCACAAACTTTTCTAATATGAATAAACTCCTACAAAAATTACTTTATAGGTTATAATTTCTTTTACTTGGTTAGTTTTTGTATTGTTTTCTATATTAGTTAGCACATTTTTTTGGTACTAATAAATGGAATCCTGCGTATTTTGCCTCTGAATTCGGAGCTCCCAGTCAGGTGTGCACAGCAGTTAGTCGAACAGCTGATTGATAACTTACTTGTAGAGCTTTACAATGGTATAACGTTTTACTTTGAACTATGACGACTTCTGTGTGATTTAAGTTTTGAATAAATTTGAATAAAAACTATAAGCCAAGCATGAAATCTAGTCCAGGTTATAGATTTTATAAAAAAACCATTGCTTTAATAGAGGCGCCCATATAGACTCGATAGAAAATATGGTTTTTATTTTGCAAAAGGGGATTTGCTACTCCGAAGTGTCTACTCAAATATATAGTACAGAGCTAAAATTAAATTTATAGCTATAATCATACCCAACATAGTCTGAAACCCCAATTTTTTCTCTACTTTTTGAAAATTAACAAGCACTTTAAGTCTTTCTTTTGCATAAAACAGTTTTTCAGGTCATCGCGAAGCAGCATTTCGTCGGTAATATGTATTTTTGCAGAATTTTACTATTTTACTTTTATTTTTTATACGTGTCATAACAAAAAATCACTCTATTTTTTAATATGTGCAATAAATACTCTTTTTCTAAAATTAGGCTGTGTTCGTAAATGCAACATGACTTGCAGCATAAGCAACAGTGGCATCACTGCGAATTTGACGAGCGATGCTCTTGATAGAATTTTTTACAATTTTCAAATACGTTTGTTTGCATTTTGGAACGCGTATAAATCTCAATCTAACACCTGACGAACTTTGTGAGTAAGGAAATTATACATTTTCTTTAAATTTAAGAAAAAGAAGGCTATTGAAGTCAAAAAGAAAAATGTTTAGGTTCAAATATTTGTCTTTAAAAAGGAAAATACCTAAAAACAAATCATTTATTAAAACAATAAATTCGTTTCCCGATTACATTTTCTATTCTTATTTCCATTTTTAAAGTAAGGTTTTATAAGTTTCATGAAAATTAATAATTTATAGTTTCACTTAAATTAGGCTTTTTTTTCTTCTACCCGATTTGAACTCATCCTCCATATTCAGCCGTACTCTTAGCAATAGCTGTGTCTCCGCATTACAAAGATTTTCACTAAAAGTTTAAAAATAATAATTTATACAATTATTATTAACATAATTTAACTAAATTTCAATACAAAAATTAAAATAAAACAGGTTTGCACTTACTTTTCGTCAGACATCGTTAAATCGTGATCGAAAGCAACTAAAATTTCTTTGATGCGAGTGATGAGCGACTCTTGATAGAAGTGTTGCATTTTAGAACGTTTGATTTGGCGTGTTCCAGTTAAACACAAACCCAGACCTGTATAAAATTTTGCATGTAAATGGAACAACAACGCTGTGATCTTGATATTTTTCTGGGTCAGTTTCTGATCCGCAGTAGTAGATTTTTTTTGTAGTAGATTTTTTGACAGCCAACCCTTATTTGCTTAGTGGCACAAACATGCATATGTATACACACTTATTTACAAAAACAACTCTCATGCAGCTGACCCGCATCGTTCCTGTTAAATTATGACCGTGACCCGACCCAGGTCAGCAAACTGGAACGCAACTATTATTGCAGTGCTGCCATATTGGCATTTCTGAACGTTCTGCTTGTGATGCAATTGCAGTTTGCGCGTCTTGATGCATTTACGAACACAGCCTTATTCTTTAAGTTTTGTTTTACCGTGGGTATAAGTATTTGCATACTACAATTAATTTCGACTCTGAAAATTTCACCACTAGGATGTAATTTCACCAGAGTTTTCCTACTGTAGCACTGTGCTCCAAACTTTAGTTTGGCTTTTATCGCTCGTTGCCACTGCTATGTTATGGTTTGTGAATAAAATAGTTGACACAGGGTGACCTTGCAAAACATAAAATATGCCTTCATACCAGCAACCAAATAAATTTTTTTTCGTAGGGGGACCCTGTTGCTCTTCATGTTAGTTAAAATGACTGTTTAATATGACTATGATTGAACAACATTTTAAATGTCTCTTTAAAATAAGTGAATACTTGAACTAAAACGGGTGTTAAGCAACGACTATGATTATGGTCCAATTTATTTATGTCGTAAAAAGCAACGTTCATTGCCGTCATTACGCTATGGTGACAAACCAAAAGTTTTTAACGAAGATTAATTTTTATAGTATCCAGGTTATAGGACTGCAAGACTTTTTATAGCGGGCAATTTTAAAGGGTAGAAAACACCCAAAAAATATTGTAAGCCAATATAACATGTACGAACGATTATGTCCATAGCAAATCATGAATTTTTGAATCTTTTTTTTTTTTATTCATTTTCATGCATATCAATACGAAGGTAGGGTTAGGGAATCTAAGCGAGCTCTTTCAGGTAGGGTCCCAAAAATCAAATTTCTTGTTTTGTGTCGGCTTATCGGCAGGACGTTTTGTCGTTGCAAAATAATTTGTATTAGATAATCGATATTTTGTATTAGATAAAAGATATATTATTGTTAAGATAATCGTCTAATAATGTTTTACTGTAAAATGTATAATTATTTCAATATATTTTGATTTGTTGTCAGTATGAAAATGATGAGATAGACACTTTTTGGGCGGGATGTGAGGAAGGCGTGAAGGAGAGGTAAGTGGAGGGGTTGGAGCGTAGCAAGAGGGAACCGCTAAGGTTCGGATACAACAAGCGGTCCAAGGTAGGATGGGCTTCCTGTGACCAAAAGATGTGTGAACAGAGGAAGGTGAGCAAAAGGAGGGTAAATGTATGTCCGTCCAGTTCCGAAGGTGGAGAGTTGAGACCTTTACTGAAATAGCCAGAGGCACCACCAGGAACCGAATGTACGTGACAACCCTCATATTTATCAAAATATTTACAGTTGCTCACTAAAGTAAGTACACGGCCCCGGTTGCTTTTGAAATTCATCAATATTTCCAAATATTACATGCGCTATGCTTTCCACTAAAAAATAACTGTTAATGTTTATCCCGTTAGACGCTATGAGCGTTTAGTTGAGATGCTATCGTTTTTCACATAACAAAAGTTAGTACACAGCGGGCATTTGCGACGATAGTATCAAACAACAAAATAAAAAGAACGAAAGTGGCTTAGTTTTTTTATTATTAAATAATTGTTTGGAAGAATTTTACAAACAAATTTTAAAAATATCGATTAAAACTTGTATTTTAATGATGGCACCAAGAGGAAAGGAGATCTCAAGTGATATGAAGGAGCTTATTATAAAACATCACAAAAATAAGAAATCAGTTCGGGAAATTGCTAAAATCGTTGAAAAAAGTCCGAACACAGTTCAGAAAATAATAAAAAAAATTTAAATTTCCGGTTCAGTCGCAAATAAAGGACGATCTTGTCCAACAGGACAATGATCCAAAACATACTGCGCTTACTGTCCGCGAATGGCTTCTTTATAAAGTGCGAAAACAGCTCAGAACTCCACCTCCATCACCTGACTTAAACCCCATCGAACCTGTGGGAACATTTAGACCGACAAATAAGAAAACATGTAATCAGGACTAAAACAGACTTAGTGCGTGTCCTTAAAGAAGAATGGAGTAAAATACCACCAGAGACCACTCAAAACCTGGTAAAATCGATGCCATCACGACTTAATGCAGTTTTGAAGTCGAAAGGATATCCCACAAAATATTGAAGCAATTATATTTTTTACTATTCTTACTTGTATGCCTTCTGTGTACTTAATTTTGTGATGTGAAATCTGCATTATTTTCAGTTACATAGCAATATCTTTTGTTTTGTAATTTCTATTTAAAAAATGTTTGGCATGCTTTTAATTTACAGTTCTTATTACTTGAATTTATCTTTATAATCCTGTTTTCTGTATTTGAATTAAATTTATTTCGCAATGAATACCATTACATTACGTGTGTACTTACTTTAGTGAGCAAATGTGTGAAAAGAGTTATAATGTCTCTTACCGGTCGATTCTGAACATAACAGGAAACTTTGTACCTAAATAGAAGGTTATTTAACAAAAAATCGTAACCGTCGGAATTGCGGTTCATGTACCCTAGTTCCTAGCGTGCATGGCAGCGCTGTCAAAAACAAACCATGCGCAAAAGCGAATAAAATGCAAACGTTCGCGTAAAAACGTGCTTATTTTGTTTATTAATTCTTGTGAAGTGGTATGTGTATAAAATTTGTGGTATTTTCTGTCCACAAAAATATTTACAAAACACGTGCAATTTTTCGCGGTTACGTGCATTGTATAACTTTACAAGTAAGTTATGTATCAGCTGTTCGTCCACAGCTGTGCTTGCCCATGTCAAAACCTTGCTATTCAGAAGCTGCTCAACGCAGAGTCGTACTCATTGGAAGCAGAAAAAAAAGTACTGATGCTATTGGAATATACATCATAAATAAATAAATAAGAGAAATTAGATGCCGCAAATTATTGTTTAGAGCGGATCAACTCAATTAGAATTATTTTTGCAATAGTTCTACTTATTTAATTACCACTTTTTGATATCTTTGAAATCTTAAAATATAACTGTGCTACCTATAAAATCAACCATGTAGTTCATGTTGTCATGACAATTTTCTTGTTCTTCTTTGATTACAAAGAAATGCATGTGCCAATTTTATCATTTTCTTTAAATATTTCAACGATAACAGTGTTTTTCGTTTTTAGGGTGTATCTCAATGAACTTCCCTGCAAATTAAAGTGGGTTGTCTAAAATACGCATGCTTATTTCTTGTTTTTCGTTTTGTGTTTACATGGTGCGTACCAAGCGTACAAATAAGGGTGCGTTTACGTGAACATCCGCGCTGCTTGGGCGCTGCACTTTTATGTAGCCTTACTTTTTTAGAAAATGTTAAACAAAACTATCTTTTTATTGATATTGTTTAAGCGACATACATACATAAGCTACGGTTATTTCATTCGTTTATTTTATTTGCATTGCATGCTATTGTAATTCGCAATCAACTTATAAAATATTTCGAAGATATAGTTTATGTTTTGGAAAGCCAAAGTGTGGTTTTTCACAACGAAAATGAGGAAGCCAATCTAGCGCCATGCCTCATGGTGCAGTTAGCGAACGACGAGTTGCCGTAGCTGACGAGTTACCGTGTCAGCTGATCAAACCTATCTTATGAGAATCAATGTAAGCGATTACCGAAACCCGTGGCTGACGCAATACCGTACGTAAAAATCTGATTTGATTTGATTTTTTACGTAAAACCGTGTCAGCTGATTGCTCTCTCAAGCAACAGAGTTGCCTATTAATATGTTTGTATTCTGAGTATAGCCCATTTTGCAGTTATTACAAAAAAATCCTAAAACATTTTTCTAATATTATCAAAATAACGCGGAATTAATACTAAAAGTGGTAAATAATGTAAAAATTAACAAGGCATACATATTTAATATTAGTTGCGACCTTTTAAAAAGTGAAAAACTGTAAATTGATAAGTGGATACTTGCATGAAAACTGATCGATGGCGATTATACAAAATGTAAACAAATGTAAATAAATGAAAACAGCTGATTTCTACGTTGCCACTGCGGGTTACAATAATCGCTCATACGTAGATGCGAGTGACCGCAATGACGTGCGGCAACTCGTTTTTTGGCTAACTGCGCTATCAGAACCAACAGTGCTCGCCACCAACAAATACATATAGGGTGACACAGGTGTCCCGCACCTCCCGTTCTCTAAAGAACAAAATGTTTTTAACATTTGTGCAACACGGTCATCAGAACCTGAGCCAAATGATTTAATAAATACCTTTTGAGCAAGACGGTCGACTAGGCCTGACCCAAAAGGTGGTTTTTCATACCGAAAATGAGGAGCCAATCGCGCCATGCCTCAGAGCCAACAGTGCTCGCCACCAATAACACATACATACCCTCTCGTTCTCCAAAGAACAATTTTGAACATTTGGGCAAACATGGTCGTCAGAACCTGAGCCAAATGAATAAATACAATTTGAGCAAAACGGTCACATAGCAACTGAGCCAAATAATAAAATAAAATAAAAAATAATAATAACTTTAAGAAACAACTCGCCTTCTCTAGAGCTTAGACCATGATACAATAAACAGGTAGACGCAGGAATAAAAAGCAACCCTGCTATGTATTTTGCTGGTCGGTAAATTGTCAACAATTTCTTGTGTCAAAATGATGGAAATAATGGCTGGTTATTGCTGCAAAGTTTGTTGCGCTGATACCATGAATAAATCGCATTGAAGGTATCAGCGCAATGTGTTAACGCAATTGCGCATAGTATTATTTGGCACTGCTCAATTGTATTTTTGCTCAGAACAAAGGCTGGTACCAATTTGGTGGTAGCGCAGTTTAAAAAGCACCACCAATCTTAAGATAAGGATTCCGAACT
Source organism: Sphenella marginata (assembly GCA_951509765.1). Lineage (NCBI taxonomy): Eukaryota > Metazoa > Arthropoda > Insecta > Diptera > Tephritidae > Sphenella > Sphenella marginata. Next base: position 29,645,106 of record OX608079.1, on the reverse strand, counting down.
CTAAACCTAACCTGAAAGTTATAAGAAAAACAATTTTTGCTCCTGTTTAGGAGACACCGAGCTCAAAGCCAAAGATTTTCATCGTTTAAAACAAAAATATATTATTCAAATATTATTTATAAATTTTCAATGGTTTTATACATGCTACAGCGATATCAACGCAATAACACTAAGGCACCTAACGTTACTCAGCTTTCATATAAGAAATTGACATTTTGTTATTGTTTACATCATAGATAAATAGATTTGAGACTCTTTGTTTCGAGAGAGCGCTGTCAAAATCCACATTTTTTATAACATTTGTGATTGGTGCCACTCCATAGAAAACCAAAAATGGGGATTTTTAACATTACTCTTGGGTATTTTTTAGTTTCCTGGTATAAATTGGCAGATTTTGCGAAAATTAAACTTTTTACACATTTTATCATTATTTAACTGATATTGATAAAAATGCATTTATTTATACAATGATTTAAAAAATATTAACATCTGAAGTAAATAAAGCAGTAACTAGAAACTAATGAAGACACCACGGGCGTGTCGAAACAATTGTTTTGCAAAGAACAAAATAAATATATTTGAACGACTAGCAAATTATTGTATGAAAATGCATTTTTAGGGGCTTTTATTTACCGTTTCCAAACCACCCAGGAGGTACGTACATGGCGCGTTACCGAAGTTAGTTTTGGGTGCTCGGTTCCCCAGTAGTGGAATTCACTAACTTATAGCGATTCGATTCGGTTAAATTTTTCGAGATTTTCATTAGCGATTCGGTCGCTTGCACTATCGAATATGCGATTCACTAACTTGTCTATAACGATGCGGGCAAAGGATTTCTCATCTCGCTATAAAACATACTCTATATTCTCAAATGCCATTTTTTAATGATAATAATGTGGATATAGTATTATTATTCCAATTTTTAATAAAAAATTCAAATTATGTGCATTTTATTTAACGACATAGAAAACAACTGCAATTTGGGTGTCGTTGAGTTTGCGAAACAGCTGATTGCGAATAAGCGAAAATCGAGAAAAAATAGTTAGTGAATACCAATATCGTGATCGATATCGGTTAGGACGAAATGTCGATTGCGAATGTCGTAATCGAAGTTAGTGAATTCCACTACAGGAGGCATAATTAATCGAAGCCGATCCTAAAACACAAAACTTGTTAATAATAATATGCACTAAGCTTTACCAGACACTTCACCACTAAATTTACTTTTTAACTTTTACTCTGTGATTTATAATTTAATAAAATTGTCGAAGGCACATTGAAAAACACATAAGAAATCCACCGACTTTGACAATTATTTTCGCGCGAATTTGTTCTGGCTACCACATCAGCTGTCACGGGATATTTATTTTGACTCTATGCTGGCAACAAAGCCAAATAAATAGCTAATGAGAGCGACAAAAATGAGAGAGTAAAACGAAGTCTCAAATCAAGTCATCTTTGGTTTACATGTGCACAAAAATATAAGAAATTAAAATTAATGCTTTTGCAGCAAATTTATATTATTTTGCGAGTTCCGTGGTTAGTTTTAGAAGTCTGGCGGTGATATATGAATTAAAAAGATGTGATAGATTGAGTGCTTCACCAAAATGGGCAATCTTTTTAGTTAGAACCTGAAGCCTCTAGAGAAAGGCTTTTTCCAAGTCCCACTCCCTTTTGAGAACTGTAAAATAACATTTCCCTATCGTTTCACTTGTGAACATCTTTTTCTCATTCCACAAACACTTTTGTGAATTGTATTTTATTGTAATAAACCGAAAAGATATAAATTAGAAAATTACTGCTCAATGTAAACAAAACAAAAATGTAAACAAAACCAAAATATAAACAGACATTGGCAATCGGAATCCCACTTCGAATGAAAAAAAATAAAAAATGCAACTCTGATGCGGTTACCTGTTAATTGTACCATAGCTTAGACAGATATTATAGAAAAACTAAAAGGATTTGGACAGTGAAGGATGGGTTTTCATGTTAGGAAGTCGCCTCATTCTTATCAGACATCTTTTAGACACGCTGGGAATCCACCAGAATCACTATTTCAAAAAATATGGTACTGTTCAATGCCTAATATTTATGGGATTTTGCCGAGATTAGTGTCAAAAGACGCGTATTGACCCGAGCATCTATAATCCGAATGCGGAAATAAAAATTTTAATTTCTGTGAAAAGTTATCGGCAAAAAACAAAAAAATTTGGCCTACATCACTCCAAAATCGGGGGCCTGGTCCGTGGTATTTATGTGCAGAACTCCTTTCCGCGTTGGCGGCCGCGCGATAAAAAATAACGCAATCCAAAGTATTTCCGCGAAGAACACTTTCTGAAGTAGTCGTTACAACAATCACATGAAAATTCGCAATTTTGGTTTCGAATATCTCTCAAACGAAATAAGGCATTAAAACTTCGCGTTCGGATTCTTGATGCTGAGGTAAAGACGCCTCTTTTGTCACCCCAATCGGCAAAATTCGATAAATATTAGGCATTGAACCGTAGTCCAGAGTTTTACCAAAAATATATACATACATACATATATGAAAACAGAAAACTTCGGACTTTTTCAACCAGACACTTGGACTAAGTAAAAATTGATATAAAGACAGACACTTGAACTAATAAAAAATCGGAGAGAATCGAAAATATTCCGATAAGACAATTTATTGCAAATAATCCAGATATTTTCTAACTGGTTAATCATATAACATGATGGAAATAACTGTATTAACAATGAAAACAATATTTTATTATTGTTAATGTGCAAAATATGTTTATTTTTATTCAGCTGAGGCTTATTTTTAGTCATGTTCCAAATTTCTAAATACATTTTGATACTAAATTCAGTAAAATAAATTAACTAACACAGCAACCCATCTGCAACGTTCAGTCCATTTTACCACTAAGCTGTTGCATCCCTTCATTTTTAATCGACCAGCAACCCAGCCACGAGTGAGTGTCAAACGCTTGTTTGGCATCTGAGTGAGTGTCAAACTCCCATGAGTTAGAAAGAGAGGGAAGAGAAAGAGATGCCGACATATCTTACTTGTACATCTTTACAATGGTTACGTGACGATACCACCTATTTTGTCGGTTACGAAATTGAACTGCAACTTAAGCCGGCAGAATACCAAAAGGGTGTAAAAGTTTCCAAGTTATTTGAAAACGATTTAAAACGAATGTTGCTACCACCCTAGAATTGACCCGTTAATATTATATTCCCGGTTCTCCATGGAAGCGTAACATAAGATACATTGCATTTGCCCAAAGGCATCTGGAATCATAAAGAAATGTTTGACAGTCATTTTTAGTTGCGCATAAACATTGTCATACAATGTAGTCACCAACGCGATCGCGTTGTTACTTCCTTGCTGTCAGTCATAGTTATCTGTCGGTTAAGCAACTGACGCGATAACTTTGTTCTTAGCACCACTGTAGCGAAATTACGATCCCCTTTACCAATGCACCCTTACATTTCAACTTGCCGCATGTGATCTAAACCCAAATAAATAACACAAACACCCCAGCGCTAACGGTTATGAATGACGCAAACCTCATGCATAGCTAACTATGAAAAGATCATTACTTCGTCATTTTCCATATCTGTTGAATTGGTGTTACATGTATTCGATTATAAAACGCATGGCAACCCAGAGCATGGTATAGAAGTCTGGGCCCTCACTCTGTAGTTCTATTCGAAAGGCTGTTCTACTCGAAAGCAAAAATCGATTCTAAAACACATCGGCACTCGGTAGTTCGTTAGAATTCACTTTAGAAAATATTCGATAAGGGTGAGCAACACTGTTTCACAAATGTCAAACTCAAAGAAAAATACGAAAAGGAAACAAAAGCAAAACAAACCAAATTGAAAACATTGCGATTTAAGAAGTTTAAATTTACAAAATAAAAGGTAAATAGAATATATGTGAAATGGATTTGGTAGCGCTATGGTTGGATGATGATGCGTTATTAGGGATAATTCCAATATACTCAATATCAATGACAAATGGTAAATATATTGACTAATTTGTAGACCGACTATGCCTAATTTATTTCGAATTATTAATTTACAGCTTTGTACAAAACTTTAGGTTGAATAAGGACGCATTTCAGTATGTACTAAATGCAATTATCCCCGAGCTAAGTATTCCTCAAAAATCAACAGCGATTCCCCCAATTATTAAGCTCGCCGCTGCACTTAAATACTGCACCATAATCTCAAACTGTCGGGGTTTCGTATTTGGTTGCTTAAATCTTTCTGCCCTGTAAACGATTTTTTGATGAGAAAAAGAGAAATATTTGATTTTATTCATAGGAAGTTACATTTTTGTTGATTTTCGTTTGCTAAATTATTGTAGAATAGAATTTTCTAACATTCGACTACTTTGACATTTGTTTTCGAGACAGAGAGTGCCAAATTTTCTACAAACGAAAGGGGAAAAATCAAATCCGAAGGGAACAAAATGGAACTCGAACAACGAATGTATTCTAATCGAAAATTGTTTACAGAGTACGAATCGGTCGAAAGCGAACGAAATTTCTTTAGAATAGAACTACAGAGTAAGGGCCCTGTTGAAGTTTGATCTCTATTACTGGATTCATACAGAGGCAACTTTTGTTGCTTTTATCAGCAATTCTCTTTTGGTGTTGCTCAAATGTTGCTGACATTCTTCACACACATCAGGAGTTGCTTTGGTTGATTATTTTGATGATTGCTTTGTTCTGACATTCTGAATTTTGGTATTGCGTAGCAGGAATATTTTAAATAAAAATTCAACTGAAATTGATGTTATGATATTTTCTTGGGAAAAAAGTGAAAATCTGCTTATACAATTACTTTAGCACTGGACGAACAACATATCTAACGAAGTTTGAGACGTTTGGTTGCACTTAGATGTAAGTAAAATCTTAGCGCCTACTATTCATGATTTTATAGTTTAAAAGTAATATTTAACAACAAAAGCATTTTTAAAATCTGATACAGGTATCAACTTGCTGTTGCAATTGCATTTGAGCTTCCGGCCGAAAAATCATATGCGAAATTTTACTAGTTTTGTTGTACTTTGTGGTAAGTAAAATCTCAGCAAGAACTATATTTTACTAGTTTTGTCGTACTTTGTGGTAAGTAAAATCTCAGCAAGAACTATTCGAAATTTCATAGTTTAAAAGTGATTCATTCAAACAAAAACCTTTCTTAATTGTTCTTACAGGTATCACCTTGCTGTTCCACGCATATTTACGCTTCCGGCCAAAAAGTCATAACCGACATAGATAAATAGATTTGAGACTCTTTGTTTCGAGAGAGCGCTGTCAAAATCCACATTTTTTTATAACATTTGTGATTGGTGCCACTCCATAGAAAACCAAAAATGGGGATTTTTAACATTACTCTTGGGTATTTTTTAGTTTCCTGGTATAAATTGGCAGATTTTGCGAAAATTCAACTTTTTACACATTAATTGAACTGATATTGATAAAAATGCATTTATTTATACAATTATTTAAAAAATATTAACATTTGAAGTAAATAAAGCAGTAACTAGCAACTAATGAAGACACCACGGGCGTATCGAAACAATTGTTTTGCAAAGAACAAAATAAAAATATTTGAACGACTAGCAAATTATTGTATGAAAATGCACTTTTAGGGGCTTTTATTTACAGTTTCCACACCACCCAGGAGGTACGTACCGAAGTTAGTTTTGGGTGCTCGGTTCCCCAGGAGGCATAATTAATCGAAGCCGGTACTAAAACACAAAACTTGTTAATAATAATATGCACTAAGCTTTACCAGACACTAAATTTACCTTTTAACTTTTACTTTGTGATTTATAATTTAATAAAATTGTCGAAGGCACATTGGAAAACACTTGCTTATAAGAAATCCACCGGCTTTGACAATTATTTTCGCGCGAATTTGTTCTGGCTACCACATCAGCTGTCACGGGATATTTATTTTTACTCTATGCTGGCAACAAAGCCAAATAAATAGCTAATGAGAGCGACAAAAATGAGAGAGTAAAACGAAGTCTCAAATCAAGTCATCTTTGATAACCGATATTTTACTAGTTTTGTTGTACTTTGTTGTAAATAAAATCTCAGCAAGAACTATTCGAAATTTCATAGTTTAAAAGTGATTCATTCAAACAAAAACATTTCTTAATTGTTCTTACAGGTATCACCTTGCTGTTCCACGCATATTTTACTAGTTTTGTTGTACTTTGTGGTAAGTAAATAAGCGAGTACTTCAACATATTAAAGTCAAGAGGTGATAGGCATTTTATAATTACTATTTCAGGTGAATCTTTGTTTGCTTTTGGAAATAAATTAATTATGAATATCACAGAAAAGGTTGAATTAATTAATGACATCTTGGAGTGTTTTGATGAAGCAGCAGAACTTGAATCTGATGATGAAAAAGACAATATACTTATGGGTAAAGATTACAGTTTGGTCCTTTAACAATTACACCAAAGATAGTTGAACCTTAAGGTAAGCCTAGGTAAGCAAGCCAAGCAAAACAAGCGTGCATTGGCCATCACCTTTGGTTATGTTAAGCGTTAAAATAACGGCGCATAGTTCTTGGGTTCAATTGCTGGGACAGTTTACATTTAATTCAAATTACAGGGTTGCTCGATATGTGTGAAAAGGCAACTTTGATGCCTATTAGAAATCGACATAGGCCGTTTGTAAAGGAATGGAGGAAAAAAAAAAAGATAAAGGGTCGTTTTCATTTCTAACTAAAGAATTGTTGCTGAACGATAAAGAGAACTATTTGCGAATGGACGAACAACAATTTAACGTTGTGCTTTCGTACATCAAGGATGATATAGTACGGAAAGATACGCAAATACGCGATGCAATCACTCCTGCTGAAAGATTAGCGGTTACGCTTCGATTTCTCGCTACAGGTAGCATGTTACAAAAATTCCTTTCCTGATTATCTATATATATAAAATTCAAATTATGTAAATATATATGTATGTAGGTATAGATCGACTTGCGTCCTAAACTTATAAACCGATCGTAACCAAATTTTACACACCCACTGTACATCTTCCAGGGATGGTCACAGGCTAAAAAATATTTTGATATATATAGGGGGCGTGGCACCTCCCATACAAATGGAATTTTCCATTGTCCGTATCTCCGGAAGTATTTATGTTAGACCACTGAAATTTGGTGAGAGATTATATGAGATCGATCCCTACCACCATCAAAAAAAACTGGGGATAACGAAAAAGGGGGCGTGGCACCTCCCATACGAATGAAGTACTTCTTAGTCGATATCTTTGGAAGTATTTAGGTTAGACCACTGAAATTTGGTGAGAGATTATATGGAATCGATCCCTACCACCTCCAAAAAAACTGGGGATAACGACAAAGTGGGCGTGGCACCTCCCATACGAATGAAATACTTCTTAGTCGATATCTCTGGAACTATTTAGGTTAGACCACTGAAATTTGGTTAGGGGTTATATGGAATCGATCCCTACCACCTCCAAAAAAAACTGGGGATAACGACGGTGTGGGCGTGGCACCTCCCATACGAATGAAATACTTCTTAGTCGATATCTCTGGAAGTATTTAGGTTAGATCATTGAAACTTGGTTAGGGGTTATATGCAATCGATCCCTACCACCTCCAAAAAACTGGGGACAACGAAAAAGGGGGCGTGGCACCTCCCATACGAATGAAATACTTCTTAGTCGATATCTTTGGAAGTATTTAGGTTAGACCACTGAAATTTAGTGAGAGATTATATGGAATCGATCCCTACCACCTCCAAAAAAACTGGGGATAACGACAGTGTGGGCGTGGCACCTCCCACACAAATAAAATTTTTATTGTCCGTATCTGTGGAAGTATTCGGGTTACACCACTGAAATTTGGTGAGGGGTTATACGAGATCGATCCCTACCACCTCCAAAAAAATTGAGGTTAACGAAAATGGGGGCGTGGCCCCTCCCATACTAATTTTTCAAGCTAAATATCTCCAAAAGTATTTAAGGCAGGAACCTGGAAATTGGTATAGAGCTAAATGATATCAAAACAATTTTCGCACATAAAAGTGGGGTTATCGTAAAAGTGTTTAAAGTTAGGACCTGAAAATTGATCAGGAGATTAATGATATCAATAGTTCCCGTGTAGGAAAATTTTTTCGCTATTTACTTATGCTCCGGGACAGAAAACTAAAAATTTTGTGTATCGTGTAGCCTTAAACGGAATACTAAAATTTTATATTTTTGAAGTTGTATGCACAATGAAGTAGTGAAAAATTAATAAAAAAATCTATTTTGGGAAGAACGAAGTTTGCCGGGTCAGCTATATTTTATGTATGTATATAAATATGAAATCTTAATGTATATTATTGATTTTGAAAGGCCCCCTAACTACTTACATCCCGAGCAACGCCGGGTACCCTGCTAGTAAATACTATATAAGAACCATTTTTGCAGGGGAAACATACAAAAGTCTGAACTTTGACTCCAAGTTGTCTCAGGCATCTCTTAGCAATATTATTCCTGAAGTGTGTGATGCTATATGGGAACGAATGAACCGGATATATATGAAAGTACATGTAGTCAGCTTAATTTCAATAACCTCTGCCAGTATTTTGAGCGAGGATGGGTTTTTGATGTAAACATAAACTCTGACTTAGGTTTCACCCATGACAATTATTGTACTTCAATTGCTGATTGAGGTTATTGAATATAAGCTGCACTTTAGTGGTGTAAATAATAGTGATAACGCTTGAGCCTTTATTTTTATACTTCGTTTTCTTTTTCTGGTTTCCAAGTAGTCCTTCGGAATGGAAGTCTATTGCAAACGAGTTCGCTGTCAGATGGCAATTTCCCAATTGTATTGGAGCTATTGATGGCAAACATATAACATTCCGGTCGAGTCGCAGTGCTGGTGCATACTACTATAACTATAAAGGAATAAAGGAACTTATAGCATTGTATTGATGGCGCTTGTAGATGCGAACTGCAAATTTATTTTTGTTGACGTTGGTTGTAATGGACGAAATAATGATGCTGGTGTATTTAATCAAAGCAAACTCTCTACGGTCCTACGAGACGAGATAAGACTTCCACCAAATGATCCTATTGGAAATAATAGATCTTTACCTTTTGTTGTTGTTGGAGATGATGCATTTCCAATGCAGAAACATCTCATGAAACCGTACCCATACCATACGAACAGTCCGGAGAAGCAAGTTTATAATAAGCGTAACTCTCGTGCCAGACATGTGTCGGAGCATTCTTTTGGCAAATAGATTCCGGATCTTCCTTGCTCCAATCAATTTAAAAGTGGAAACGGTGGAAAAGATAACCGTTTGGCTTGCTGTGTTCTCCATAATTTTTTAACGGAAAATAACAGTGCTGCTAGTTCTCTGAGTCAGCCAATAACCCGCGGAGATATTGCTGCTTTCAATACTAGATATAATCCTCGAAGGGGTGGAGAAGAGGGTATTCGTCAGGAATTTATGGTATATTTCAACAACGAAGGCAAACTTGATTGGTAATCGAATGTAAAAATGTTAAAGCTATTTATTTTGCTTACTAATATTAATCAAATTAATTTTATTAAAGTTTTTTTCTTATTTCTTATTAAATCTACATGAAAATATAAATAGATTAAAAAATTCTGAGTTAAATAAAATAAAGAATTCTGAGATCAAAAAAAAAAACCTTTTTAAAAAATGCACTCAAACGTACTCAAAATCGGCTTCATCAAAGACCCCAAACATTGCATTTTGAAGCATATATCATGATGGGGCTTGGCCTTGTGTGCTGGCCCTTGACCATTCCACGGTTTCATCGAAGACCTCAATTACGTCACTTGGCAGCATAGCTCTTTATGTGGATTGGCCTTGTGTGCTGGCCCTTGACCATTCCACGGTTTCATCGAAGACCTCAATTACATCACTTGGCAGCATAGCTCTTGATGTGGATTGGCCTTGTGTGCTGGCCTTTGACCTTTCCACCAATCGCCGCATAAGGCACTGTACTTCCCACGCAGCATCATCTTGTTGTTCAGGCCTTATTTCTTCCATACGTAATGCTACCAAGCTACCTAGCCACGCAAATTTCATATTCTTTTTTTCTGCTATTGTATTTTTCATCGAAGCCAGATCTTTGCGCAACCCGGTCAATGCAGTAATTTTCGGAACCAAAAATGTTTAACGAAAGCTACCTTATATAATACAAATGTATACTCTAAAAGGGGATTTACCTTTGGCCGTTTTCTCAATGGAACCTGTTCCTGTTTCTGTATCTCCTCTTCTTGCGTCTCTTTATGAGAGGGTTCTGTATCTTCATAGAGTTCTTCTTCAGATGCCTCATTATCTTGCCAAACTTCTTGACTAGGTTCCTCTCGAGATGTGTCTTTATCTTTGCAAACTTTCTTTGCTTTTCCTAAAGAGCCTTCATCCTAAAGTGAGAACTTGTAAAACATATGATACAAAAGGATTAAAGTAAAGAAACTTACACCCAAATTACTTTGCCCATTTCTCATCTTTGTATGGGCTTCTAGAAATTGTAGCTGCTGGAATGATGGATGGCTATTATTTAACAACATGAGTATTATAGCACTGATAGTGTAGCAATGCAATCGCTCAACAAATAATGCAACATAAGATTGGCAATGACGTGCATTTGTGGTATGCTCTATCAAGATTATAAGTTGATCGCTATTCAAAGTGTCGCATAATATTATAAGTCGTCTTTGGTTTGCCCAACTTTAGTGCCAAAGCAAATGTTTTTTCATATTTTAACGTGGTTGTAATAGCGATTGCAACGTGTGTTCTTGTTCTGCTGACTCGTCGCGTTTATCAATTTCTTCATGTGTGTGCATCCAAAGTTTGTAAACGTTCATTCCTTTTAATGCTCCATAACACCTTTGGACATGCCACAACACAATTATCGTTGACTTACTAGTTTCATAATTTCTTTCTCCCCGATTCAGACTCCGGCGCCAGTCCCAACGCCTTCCCCGACCCCTGAAAGATCGAGAAAAAGACCACTGGTTGATAACGATTGAGATGTAGAGTTTCGGGAGGTGGTCCGAATGTACAAAGAGATGCATAAAGAACGTATGGGGCGAACGGCAAATGATACTGTACGCGGTTTAGGACAAATGATATCGTCCATCATAGGGGGAAATGACTGAAAAAAAGAGATGAAGGCCATCCAATCGGTGATCAAAATCGTTACGACTATAAAATATAGTAGCCTGAAGAATAAGGTGATTAACGACAACATACAGTAGCTCCAAGCGAAACTCGTACAACCTTAAGCATTTTAGGGTTGTACATGAAATTCAGGGGCTCCTTTTGGAATTATAACAAATATGTTTTATTTCATAAGTATACAAGGTAACACATAAAAGGGCAAAAAAAAAAATTATGAATATGCGTTTATTTATATAAATAAAAAGTAATTTCAAAAAAGTGGCACTTTTCAAAGACAAAGCCAAACTCGTACAGTTTTATTTATCAGGCAACACTGATCACAATCGCGCCTAACTTCACGTTACTTTTAAAGTGGAGCCGTTGGAAGTCCCAAATACATATTAACCTGCCGTGCAAAGTTTTTAATATTGTGTTATTTGTTGAAAAGTATATTATAAAAAGTGAAATGGGAAGGCAAAGGAGACAAACCAGTATTGAAGTGCGAAAATTAGTAATTAATCATTACGAAAAGCGAAAGTCGCTTCGCGAAATATCTGAGATAGTAAATCGAAGCCGATCGACCGTTCAGTATATCATAAAACGTTACAAAGCAGATAAAAGTATAAAAAATAGATCAAAAGTGGCAAACAATAAAATTTTCTCCTCCAGTGACGAACAATACATTCTACATCAAATCAAAAAGGATCCATTTTTGAGTGCCCCGAAACTCGCGAAAATCGCCGAAAATGATTTGGGAAAAAAATGTTGCCCACAAACAATCAGAAACATCCTGTATAAGGCTGACCTCAATGGCAGAAGAGCAAGAAATAAACCCCTCATTAACGAACGTAATCGAAAATCAAGGTTACGATTTGCAAAGGAGCATCAATTAAAAGATTTCTCGTTTTGGAGAAACGTCCTGTTTACTGATGAAAGCAAATTTAACCTCTTTGGGTCTGATGGCAGACCCTATGTGTGGAGAAAGGCAAATGAAGCGCTACTTGCCAAAAATATGAGGCCCACGGTAAAGCACGGTGGTGGGTCAGTTATGGTATGGGGTTCATTTTCCGCATCGGGACCAGGAGAACTGTACTTTATTGAAGGAATTATGAACCACGTTATGTATCTTAACATTTTAAGAGAAAAATTGCCACTCTGTAAAGAAAAACTTGGTCTAGGGGAAAATTTGCATTTTTACCAGGACAACGATCCGAAGCATAAGGCTTATAATGTGCGATCGTGGTTGCTATATAATTGCCCGCATGTCATGGATACACCAGCCCAGAGTCCAGACTTAAACCCTATCGAGAATTTGTGGAACTATCTCGATGGGAAAGTCCGCCAACATACCATAAGGTCAAAAGAAGATATGAAGAGAGTCCTTCAGGAGGAATGGCAAAAAATTGAGCCCAGATTTTGTGAAAAGCTTGTTAAAAGTATGCCAAATAGATTGCAAATGGTTATTAAAAACAAAGGCATGCACACAAAGTATTAATATTTACATAAATTATACTTACATATAATGTACGAGTTTAACTTTGGCATTGAACTACAGGCAATTTTAATTTTTTATCCTACTAAAAGTGTTATTGAATTCAAAATTTAAGTTTTAGTATTTTGTTCTTTTTTGTTACTAATGTGCTAATAAAATATGCAATAACTGGTTTGAAACGTTTCTCTTATTTATGATTTTTGAGAATTAAATTATGATTTTTTAACTGTACGAGTTTCGCTTGGAGCTACTGTATTTATGTATCTCTCACTAGTATTTATACATCTGTGTCGTTTTATTATAACAACTTAATTCGACTTAAGAAATTATACCAATATACAAATTTTCTGGCGGTTTTGAATGAGAAAATCGTGCAAGTTTCCAAGATTTTTATCGGCCTAATATTGTTTTGTTTATAAACGATTGAATCTAATTTGCGCGGCTAAGTTGTGAAGCATTTTGGTTATTTGAGAGCGACAGAAAATTTTTGATTGGTCTAATTTTTTCAGTCGACTTAAGTTGTTATGCTAAAACCACACAGATATGGGACACTCCATCCAAAAGAGGGAAACGACATAAAATTTAAAATGCTACTAATCATTCCTATTTATTCAGTGATCTGTAACTAAATGTGTGTATTTTCCTAATATGGTAACAGAAATATAGAAAAATATGGAAAAACCCAAAATTTTTGTTCTTATAACTTTGTAAGGTGTGAATTACTATTTTGCGGAAAAAGTTTGGTCATGAAAAAAATTTGCTAGTCATTCAAGTAAAGCAGAGAAAAATTAAAATAATTGCATAACAAAAATAAAAAAAGGTATGTGTATTTTGTGTATATCTTCCTTAAACTAATTCATATGGGGTGTCCCACGAGTCACACGAAAAGGCATACAAATTGCTCTGGTAACCGTAGGATAAAGAGGCTGTTCACCGTCTAAATACACATTTTGAGTTAAAAGGGTCATACTATGGTTTCTAGACTATTTTGAAATGTGCCCCAGGAGTCCCACGAGTCTAAACTCTCATGTATTATTCAGATGAAGATGAATTGTTTTTAGTGTTTTTATGTAGTTTTAAGTAAGTTTCGAGGGATGTTGAATTCGACTTGTTTTTAATAAATATTTAATCAGAATTTTGAAGTAAATATAAATATTATTTTGCCTTCACTTTATTTTATTTCATTTAATTGGCTTGGTCTCAATTCTGTTTGGAGAAATTTGTGAATAACTTGGTCAAAAAGGGTTGAAACAATAATAAAATTGATTTCAATAATCTGGTATATTACATATTTCGCACTTGTCCCAGGAGTCCATTGTATAACTTTACAAGTAAGTTATGTCTCAGCTGTTCGCCCACAGCTGTGCTTGCTCATGTAAAAAGCTTGCTATTCAGAAGCTGCTAAACGCAGAAAAGTATTGATGCTATTGGAATATACATGATAAATAAATAAATAAGAGAAATTAGCTGCTGCAAATTATTGTTTAAAGCGGATCAACTCAATTAGAATTATTTTTGCAATAGTTTTACTTATTTAACTACCACTTTTTGATATCTTTGAAATCTTAATAAAAAAGTATCTGTGCTACCTATAAAGCAACCATGTAGCTCATGTTGTCATGACAATTTTCTTGTTCTTCTTTGATTACAAAGAAATTGCACTTGCCAATTTTATCATTTTCTTCAAATATTTCAACGATAACAGTGTTTTTCGTAGTTAGGGTGTATCTTATACGCATATTGTCACATGCGAAGCGAACGAAAATTTTGTCGAATATATTTTGATAGAAAAAAGCATGGCAGAAGTATTTGAAGGGAGTTTCACTCAAAATTTTTTGACACTAACCGTGTTCGCCAAGAGGGCATGATGTTGCCACATTTGAATTCTTAGTTGTTATTAAATTTGGAAATTTTGCAAAAATTTTATTGGGTATTTTTTATGTATATGAAAATGTGTAGTTATTCGCAAAATGAAATATATAACACATATAATTCAACTGCAAAACTTTCTGAGGTAATTATGAGCAGCGGTTTAGCATGTAAAAATATATATTTAAAAAAAATTGGCATTTGGTATTTGTTTCAATTACGAGACAACTGCTAAAACACGTCCAAAATTATCCAGAAAGGTGTCAAAATACGCGGTTTCACCTCAGTATCAATGATCCGAAATCGAAATTTTAATTTTTTGTGTCAGTGAAAAGTTATTAACAAAAAGCCAAAAAATGAGCCAGGTCAAATCCTGATTTGGGGGCCCGATCCATGTTTTTATGTACCGAACACCTTTCCTTCGGCCTCCGCGCGCTAAAAAAGTAACGCGATCCCAAATATTTTTCGTAATTGTAAGGTCCACATGAAAATGACAGAAAATTGCGAACTTTAAGTGCAAATATCTTTTCACAAAAACAAACATTCAAAAATCTGCTTACGGATTATAGTTACTGATGTCAAAACGCGTCTTTTGATACCTCTCGCAGGATTCTTGGTCGTGTTTTAGCAGTTGTCTCCTAAGGGTAACAAATACCGAAGAAAATGATTCGATTGCTTTTCATTTAACTATAGGAAAAATGGTGGATTTTTTTTTTTAAAGAACTGGTAGTACGAAAAGTACGGAACACGATTTCTGTCAGATGGCTAATCAAACGGGGAAGAAGAAGAAGTGGAACTACCTTCAAATACTTCTGCCATGGAAAAAAGTATTTTAACCGAAAATAGGTCTGTTTCTTGAAATCTCCAGCAAAGAACTGTCAGCAGAAGAGAGTCTCGTAAAAAGCTGTCAACATCTCATTTCTGCTAGTTTTATCTCTCTTCTGCTAGTTTTTCACCGAACAGGAGCCAGCAGAAATTCTGTACCCTACTAGACGGGCCTAACCACACTCACCAATACATGCAATTCTTTCTGTCAATTTTTGCTTTTTCTTTGCGTTTCTTCTTCTTTAAAAGTGAACAAAATGCAAGCGCGTCTTTAAAAAATGTAAAAAACGTTTTAAAAGGAGTTTTGCAGTGCAATTCCAGCTTATAATCACAGATAAGGCAAGTAAATAGTGCTATTTATTGTTATTTCACAAGTCAAGTCGGAGTTGGTATATTTATTCACCTAAAATTTCATATTTTTAGATGGACGAGCAAAGCAACCTTCAATTTGTGGCAAACGAAGAAAAGTTATATTTTGTGAAGCTTTAGTAATATAAAAATGTATTTATAGTATTTATATATATATAAATGACTGTTGTAAACGTTAAAATTGTGTAATTTTGTATTATATTAATCATTAAAACATAAATCTATATCTAAATCTACATCTGATAAGTATTTCAGTTACTCATGACTAGCACAAATTATGTGCCTTTGAGTAACACATAGCTATTACATTTTGCCTGCTTTTGCGTTAGCGATAACCATAACATCTGACACACGTTTGCGTCACACATAACCACACACGGACAGCAAACACATGGTTATATTTCTCACATTGGCCTTAAGAAAATAACTGAGAAAGCTAACGCAAACTATCGTCACGCAGAGAGGTTATATGACTAGTCAAATAACCCGCAGCTGTCTAGTAGGGTACTTACTTCATTTGCTGGTAAATAACTCATAGTTTTCAAAATATTCGTAATAAATTTTAAATTTCACAAAAATATGCAATCAATTTTGATTTTGGCATTTGTCACAATCAGCTGTTTGTTACTTGCTAGTTATTAGGTCTGTTGCTTGACTGCTAATTATGAATAATTATTCCTAAAAAGTGTTCTTTGAAAAAATTAGCAGCGAATCCAGCAGCTTTTTGACATTTAATTGAGAGAAAGAGAGCCAATTCGCTGCAAGTTCGCTGCTGGGGAGAGAGTAAACAACTTTTGTGTGTTTTTTTAAGTAAACTAAATGATAGTTCCTCTAGGTCAATGTGGGTAAACGATGGCACGATAAAAAAAGATGATTACTACTGACAAGCTTCTGGTCAACGTTCGGTGCAGATACAACATACTCCTCATAAGTGAAGTCCATTGTACAAGACTACTTGAGGGGCAAAGTAGTGGGTAAACATTCTTCTTTCAAATATATGTAAATCAATTTGTTTTGGAACCAAAGCCCGTATTTGTTTCACTAAATTCAAGCGAGAGTTCCACATTTGTTAAATGGATTTAATAAGATCTGGTATGATTTTTTGTAATGTTGCTGCAGTAGTAAAACCAAAACGTTCGAAGTGACGCAGGCGCACCACTATGTATTCATCCGCACCTTTTGCGCTATTGCCAATTGTTATACGCACTTCAAGTGGATGTGATTGCAAAGCGTCTTCTACTATCATTAAATAACCATTGGTGCCACTACTTCCCACATCCAGCTCATCTGTATCCGAACTAGCACTTTTTATGATCTCGGTATGAGCTGCCATTTCCAATTGACGCACATCATCCTCGCTACCTACTACAATTACACAAACATCGCACTCTTTTGCACAAATAAATAAATAAAAACATAAGCAAATGACACAAAAATGACAGAAATGTCAAATTCGGATGAACTTTTTGAATTTGTTTGAATGGCAACATGACATGACAGGCTAAAAAGTTCATTCGCCACTCACAATGCAAATTTTAGGTGAGTTCGCCAATCCGTTCGACTCGCCAAATGTATTCGCTTCGCAAGTGACAATATGCGTATTAATGAACTTCCCTGCAAATTAAAGTGGGTCGTTTAAAATGCGCATGCTTATTTCTTGTTTTTCCTTTTGTGTTTAAGTTTTTGTACCAAGCGTACAAATAAGGGTGCGTTTACGTGAGCATCCGCGCTGCTTGGGCGCTGTACTTTTATGTAGCCTGACTTTTTTAGAAAATGCTAAACAAAACTATGTTTTGATTGATATTTTAGAAAAATTAAAACGATTTGAACAGTGATGGATGGTTAGGAAGTCACCTGCTTCTCATCAGACCATTGTGTATCAGTACAAGTGTGATATGTTATCTGTCAAACGTTTGACAGGCACTCCGATAAATTTTAGGCATTGAGCCGTAGTCTATAATGGTACCAAAAATATATACATAGCATATGATAACAGAAAACTTCGGACTTTTTCTACCAGACACTTGAACTTATTAAAAATTTATATAAATAAAAATCGGAGAACTTTGGACTATGGCGGACAGACACTTGGAGTAATAGAGAATCGGACATATTCGGATAAGACAATTTATTGCAAATAAGCCAGATATTTTCTAACTGGTTAATCATA
This sequence comes from Sphenella marginata, assembly GCA_951509765.1. Lineage (NCBI taxonomy): Eukaryota > Metazoa > Arthropoda > Insecta > Diptera > Tephritidae > Sphenella > Sphenella marginata. The sequence goes on along the minus strand of OX608079.1, from coordinate 29,627,197 downwards.
TGATTTGATGGAAATAACTTTATTAACAGCGAAAACCGTATTTTATTATTGTTAATGTGCAAAATATATTTATTTTTATTCAGCTGAAGCTTATTATTAGTTATTTTCCAAATTTCTAAATACATTTTGATACTAAATTCAGTAAAAGAAATTAACTAACACAGCAACCCATCTGCAAACTTCATTCCATTTTATAACTAAGCTGTTGCATTCCTTCATTTTTAATCGACCAGCAACCCAGCCACGAGTAAGTGTCAAACGCTGCCTACTAGACAGCTGCAGGTTATTTGACGAGTCAGATAACCTCTCGGCAGGGCCGTGCGCAGGAATTAGCCTTGGGGGGGGGGGTTTTAATTTAGATTTGCATACATTTATCACTAAGATAAACATATTTGCTGAAACAGATACCTAGACCCATACACCATAAATTTAAATGTTCTTTAACTTTTCTGAAACTGCATACTCTGATACCTAAAACTATACCCCAGAAAATTTTTCTGGTTGTACATATTTTTCTGTATTTGATAGAGAATTGGTGATATGATGGCATATCCCAGCTAACTAAAAGTGCAAAAAAGGACTCCTTTCGGAGCCATAAAACGCTCATTTCTCAGAGCTTTATTCTCCAACATGAGCTTCTTTCGAAGATAGAAAGAAGCCAATCAGATTTCAATACACTAGTTACTTGGTGCGATTTAAATTATATGCTGCTTAATCTAAAGAAATGTAAATACATACGTTTTTCGAGAGGAATTTCTCAGCCAGCTTCCTATACAATTAACAATTATAGTCTTGAGAAAGTGTGTTATTTTTTTGACCTTGGGGTTACTATGGATTACAAACTAAGTATCAACTACCACATTAACGTAACAGTCAATAAAGCTAGAGGCGTTCTAGAATTTGTTAAACGATGGTCTAAAGAATTTAGCAACCCTTATGTAACTAAAACTCTTTACTACATTAGTCAGACCGATACTTGAATACGGTTCTATAATTTGGAACCCACGTTACCAGGTCCACGTGGATCGCTTAGAATCATTTCAAAAACAATTTTTACTATTTCCCTTAAGAGATCTTCACTGGGATCCCTTGTATAATTTGCCATCGTATACGAGTCGCTTAAAACTAATTAATCTTCCAACTTTTCTAGTCGGAGGGAAATGCTTGGAATTGTTTTCATGATTAAATTACTAAATGGTTCAATCACAAGCCCGTTTCTTTTGAGCGAAGTGAACTTCAATGTACCTTCTCGTCCATCAAGACATTTTAAACCACTTATCTTGAAACACTGCCGAACTAATTTTGAATTAAATCAGCCTTTTCGTTGTTTGTGTCAAGATTATAACTCTCATTCTGGTACGTTTGATATTTCAGACTCACTATGCAGCATAAAAAAGTCAATTCTTTCTATCCTAAATACATAGCAACATTTTGCTCCTTTGATTTTTATCTTTATTCTTTACAATAACTATTCGCTGTCAACTATTTATTAATTGTGTCATCTATTTTTTATCTACCTTACTTAGCTGATGAGGTTTTCTCTGTAGCTGAGCAGTTTTAGATCTCGACAATCCGCGCGTCATGCGGATGCGCCCCTCGCGCCGGTCGGCGGGATATGGTGGATAATCCGTTGGGAATTATTATTATTATTATTGTAAATAATAAAAAATAAGGTTTATGAAGTTTTATTGACACAATTCGGAAAATATGAAATGTGCTATGTTTATTTTCCACAGACTATTGATAAACGTCCATGAAAAATGCGATATTTATCTTCTGTTAGGTAAAATAAAAAAAAAACCTCAGAAAATGTTTGAAAACATTCAAATAATTGAACGTTGTCGCTCATCTGCTAGCCAACGTTCATTTTCTCACAATTCTCTTTACGTCTACAACTAAAAGGGTTAGAAGACACTCGAAATCTTTCATATAATTGAGCCTTGCATTTCATTCGCTCTTTTAATTGAAACTGCTCACTGTTTTCATCAGTAACATTTTTTGAAAAATGCCCATACTCTACACAACTTTGTAATTTCGGAAAGCTGCAAGTGCAATTCAAAGTGCCGGACTTATGTATTGGCCAACCTTATTCTTTGCAACTTTCACCAATTTCATCTTCCGTAAAATTATTTTAACTAATTTTGTCAAAAATTATTAGTCAAGATTCAATACAAGATTTATAAACTGTATTTGGAAAATTTTTGCAAAATCATTGCAACTTAGATTTGGCCATGGGGGGCGTTTTAACCCCCAAAACCCCCCCGTGCGCACGGGCCTGCCTCTCGGCCTAACTTGCGCTTTCGTTATTTTTACATATATTTCTCAATTAGTTTCTGCAGAGCAGTGTGCCAAATCGAACCGTGTGTTTGCTGTTTTTTTGCACATGTACGTATACGGCATCTCATTCTAGCGCATGTAAAACCACATAAATCTGCACTCTTCACTCAATAATGAAAAGTTTGGTTAGCGCTAACAGTCAGGTGTAATGGTTCAGTTATGTTTGCATAGCAGTACACAGCACGTAAAAGAAAATGTTGATTATACTTCGCACAACGCACAACCCCTCAAAATCAGATATTCGCGAAGCATACAGAATTTCATGAGCTCGCACACATTCTTTCAGCTTTTCTTCATCCATTACAACGCTTTTATTTGTTTTTACTAAAATTTATAAGCATAATAAGCAAAAGCTTTGACAGTAGGTATGTTAAGTTACATAGAGATCAAAATTCAACAGACTTCTATGCCATGCTCTGGGTTGCCATGCGTTGTATAATCGAATACATGTAAAACCAATTCAGCAGATATCGAAAATTGCTATGCTATGCAAGCATAATTGAACCATAATGCAAACGCAAGCCAGCGCTAATGGTTATGAATGACGCAAACTTTATATATAGCTAACTATGAAAAGGCAATCGTTCGTATTATTAGATTTGTTTTTATTGTTTAATATAAGTCAAAATTGCACAATTTTCACGTTCACAATAATCAGTTAATTCTTCAAATACATATTTCTATCACTAAACATTTTCAAAATTATAATTTTATTCCATTTGCCTAAAGGTTCCTTGATTTGATCGTCCCGCTGAAAGTATAAAAATTTGGTGCATAAATATTCAAAAGAGTACTTCACTTGTTAAATAAGAATTATAAGCACTATATACTTTCCTTATAAAGGCGTTTTAGTTGAAATTTCACTGCTAAACTACTTTTTTAATATTGTTTACATTTTTTAAAGACGCAGTTGCCTTTTGCTCACACTTTCAAAGAAGAAGAAACACAAGGTAAAAGCAAAGTTTGAAAGAAGGCTTTGTGTGTGTTAGTAATTTAAAATTTTCGCTTGCATGTATTAGTGAGTGTGGTTAGGCCGGTCTAGTAGGGGCTTGTTTGGCATCTGAGTGAGTGTCAAACTCCTATGAGTTAGAAAGGGAGGGAAGAGAAAGAGATGCCGACATATCTTGCTTGTAGATCTTCACAATGCAGGAGTCACAAAGACTTGTCCCAGTAGTGCGACTCTGTAACTTTTAACACCTCGCCGAGTGTTAAGCTTGTCGCCGAATTTTGGCGTTTGCTCTTAACGAAAGTGCGATTCTGTAACTTTCCTTAACACTTTTTAGTGTTAGCTGTTTTATGTATGTATATCTGTTAAAAGTGAGGGGAAAACTGCACTCATATTAACTACAGAATTTGACAGCGCCGACGTTCATGTCGCAGTAGCGCAGGTGATAAGCGTTCGGACTACAACGTGCGCGTCGCGAGTTCGGTTTCATGTTCGGAGAACTTATTTTCTATAACTTTTAACACCACAAAATTTTTTCGCGTTAACTAACCTCAGTAAAAGGTGTTAGCTAACACTTTTCGGTGTTAAGGGAAGTTAACGCTAACACTTGGCGTTAAAAAAGTTACAGAATCGCAAAAAGTGTTAAAAATGGTGTTAAGCGAAGTTAACGCTAACACTTGGCGTTAAAACAGTTACAGAATAGCGCTACAGGAGTCACAATTTATATATTTAAAAATAGTTTATTGAATTTGAATATATGAAATATTTTTATAGAATATGGTACTATGCAGTATGTACATATTTTCGACCATATACAAATTATAGGTGAAAGTTGAATAGTTGAACTAAAATTCGTATTCGTGCTCACAAAGATGCAACAAAGGGATTTTTCGGTGTCCCAGGAGTCACACTCAGTTTCTTAGTAGTTACAAAGGTACTTGTTGTTATTTGCCCAATTCTCTTAATGCATTAATTGTATTGGATATTTATCCACGTCGATAAATATATTTCGTATCAATTTAAGTACCGATGTCAGTTTTTCAAGGCAAAGTTGACTCAGCTCTGGAGTCAAATGTCCCAGGAGTCTCGATGGAATGTCCCATATATATGTATATATTCCTCACAGGACTGAAATTCAACAAAGTTCAAATGTATTTGAAATACAATTTTTATATTAATTGGCCTGTTTTTTTTACACGCATATGGTCAATATTTTAGTCTTTAATGTTACAGCGGTGCCGAGAGGCGCACTTAGGCCGACTGGCCCATTGTGATACCATTATAAGTTTTTATTAAATTTAAACTAAAACCAAACATAAAAAAATTAAAAAAAAAAACAAAAAGCATTCAACCTGACTAGAAACAAAAAAGCAACTGAACATAAATAAGAAGATAATAGCCGCATTCTTCTGGTAGTTGTCGCTCTGGCTCACGATCAATTCTCACGGGAACAGTGCGGTTCATGGTTATGTGAGTTGGCAGCACTGACAGAAAACGTCACTTTTTACAGCAAGAAGAAGAGAAACAAACAAACAGAATAAGTGAAAATTTGTTGGTGGTCGATGGCAAGTTGGCAGCAATACTATCATTGTTGGGCGAATTTTCATTTATTGCTTCTTGTTGTTGCTTTTCCAACGGCTGTCCGTACAAATTGATGGAGTGATTGTTGGAAATTGTGGCAATTCTGATATTTAATGTGCAAGCGCTGCCAAGTTGACACAAAATACCAATTAAACACAGCGTGAACCAGAGTTCTATGTGGATTTATCTGGCTGTTATTGTTGCAGTTGCATGTTAACTTTTTTATCTATCTCCGGTTCACTACCAGAAGAACGCGGCTAATATGTGCAGTTGCAACTACTTTTCTACTCTAATTATAAGGGGGATGCCCAATTTCAGAAATGATTTCATAAAATAAATGTGTGTGTGTACAAATTAACTGCTGCTAAATTCAAAATTTGGTTTTATTCCGAGTTGATGTTTTAGAGCTTTGTGGTTGAGTTGACGTTTTAGAGTAGGTAATGTAAAAAAAAAAACGGGTTGACGTTTTGGAATGTTGACGTAAACGGTCGTTGCCGTTTTCCCGAGTGCACTGTAATTCTTAACCCCATATTTATAAATGATTTCAAACTTAAAAAAATTTTTTTTAACTTATTTAATTTTTAACCCTATATTTTCTTGTTTGTGACCCGCCTAGAACCAACGGACAAATTAGTGACTCTTTTTTTGAATCTAGAGACGTGAGACTACTTACTGAATACAAAATCGTCTTAAAATTATAATTGACCACGAAATCAGGGTTGTGATAAGTGGGCTATTCCTACCAACACTGATAGGACTTTTCCTGTTGGTAGGACGATTTGGTAGGTTTTTACCTTCCCTCAAGTAACTGATTTTCTGGACTTTGCCACAGCACTGTTGAAAAAACGTTTGAAAGTTCATGTATGTATTCATCACCACTATTCTTCATTTCGACTTGGATCGAAATTTTTTCGGTTTGGCAACTTTGGCATTTTGCGTTTCAATTCCGTTCAGTAGCCCGTTTCTGTAACTTTGCTTTAACTTAACGAATGAGAAAAAAATTCACCTTGCGATATGTTCGTGGTGTGTTATGTAAAAATGATAAAATGATAGCCCACAAGGCTAAGGTGCCAAATAGAACATTTGATGCACGCCAAGCAGTTGTCTTAATAGCCTAGTAGTTGTGATGTTGACCTAACCAGAGGGGGATTCCGAGTTCAAATCATGGCAAGTTTTTCTTTTTTTCAACTTTTTTTTAATATTTTTTTCTGTTTTTATATATGTATTTCTAAGAACTTACTTTTAGTAAATATTAATAACATTAAAAATTTGCACACAATGCAATTATTTTGGTTATTACTGCCACTATAGGCTGCGTTAATTTTATCGATCGCCGTAACGAAAATACATTTCTACCACGCTTATAGAAACACTGCTCAGCGATAACTACATAACAGGGTTGCACTTTGCGTTAAAAATCGTATCGATGGGATATAGAAACGGGCTACAGTTCAACTTCGAAACTTACAATTCTGCCTACACTTCGATCGTAGCTCCGTTTTTCTACGTTGCAATTTTGTTGGCGGATAAATGGTTGTTTTTTATTTTACAAACAATATAAGATTAATTTCCGCGATTTTTTCTTAAAATTCTTAAAATGTGGATAAATCTCGTATATGAAAGTTGTAAAACGCTCGCTATATTTTGTTTTTGTGCTCTAATGATGTTTTTTGAAATGTTTGCAGGGTAATTGTTTGCGACTGGTACCGAGTGCTAATATGTATTTGTCCAAAAAGTGTAGGGAGGGGTAGCAACAAGTGGACGCACATTAGCACACGGCACCGGTTGTAAACAATTACCGAAAATTGGACAAGCATTCAAAACACCAATCTAACAATTTTACTAACACCATTACAACTAAGGTAATGGCTTTAACTTCTACATTCCTTTGCCATTATATCCAAACGTGCACCGGCAGCCACTCCACAGCACCCACACAGACTCGGTAAACTCCTTTGTCAGTTACGGGGCGACCAATGTCTTCATCCCCACGACGCCACGCCAACCATCTGTGTACCTGATCCACAAAGCAGAATCTTCTAGCACCAACTCTATTGAAAATTCCAGCTACCTACTGACGATATGGTAACATTTACCAACAGTGTCCTCTTGCTTTTTGTTGGTCCTCCGATGTCTGCTATAATCAATCAATTGATCTATAAAATTTCACTCAATTTATTTAATAGTACTCAATATACACATACATATGTAATTAGTTAATTTATGAAATTAAGTTAATAAATAATACAATTTTACTTTTATTTCAAAAGCACTAATTTGTGAAGATTTTCATTGTTGTGTTTCAGTTTCACACAACAGCTGATTTCATACATATGTAATTAGTTAATTTATGAAATTAAGTTAATAAATAATACAATTTTACTTTTATTTCAAAAGCACTAATTTGTGAAGATTTTCCTTGTTGTGTTTCAGTTTCACACAATAGCTGATTTCGAAAAAGTAATAGCTCTTCCTCTTTTTCTTTCAATTCAATCGTAAATCAGAATACCTCCTTTCGATCCCGACGGAGAGTAGCGCGGGAACGTAATAGAAATGCAGAATAGGAGTGTTTGATGCTTTTGCGCTTAATGAAAATTGCTTTGGGAAACCAACTAAATTTATTTTCAATTTGATCACGCTTCCTCACAGCTCTGCTGCAGCTGAGCGCGGAGGTATTCTGAGTTACGATTGAATTGAAAGAAGAAGAGGAAGAGCCATACGTTTTTCGAATTCAGCTGTTTGCCTTGGAATGTGCGAAATTGAAACATAAGAAAGCAAACCTACACAAATTAGTGCCGTTCAAATAAAAGTAAAATTTTATTATGATTTATAAACTTATGTTTGAAATTGTATAGATCAATTGATTGATTGTTGATTCAACAGAGTTGGTGCTAGAAGAATCCACTTCGTCGACCAGTAGCGCGATTCACTAACTTTTTTAACGTAATTTGGCAACGATAAATTAACTTAACAATAATTTAAACAATTTTGTGATTCACTAACTGTTTTAACACAATTTGTCCACGATAAATTAACGTAACAATAATTTTAACTATCTATGCTATTCACTAACTTTTTGTCAACTCTTCAATCGTTAATTTATCGTAGTCGATTTGTAAATTGATATTTTATCACGTTATCCGTTGGTGTCGTTGAAATATTGGTTAAAATAAAAATAAATTAAAAACAAATTTTTTGAGCAAGAAGTATTTCTATATTTAAAAAAAAAGTATTTATTTAAAAAAAAAATATATTTTAGAAAAAATGTCTCCTAGTTATTGGTATCGAACTTGCGACGTCTATTTTGTTATCCAGACGCTTGTCAGCTGCGCTACTGCGACACCAACGGCGGCGCTGGCAAATGCTGCACTTAACATTTAAGCAACGTTTTAGTCAATTTCGACTGAGATGCCACATGTCATCATTTTAAACAATTATTTAAACGTTATTGTTAAATCCGAGTTAGTGAATCGCACAATTGTTAAATTAAACAGTATACGTTAATGATAAATATCTCTATTGCAAAATTGTTAAAAGTTAGTGAATCGCGCTACAGGTAGACAGTTGGTTGGCGTCGCGTCGTGGGGCCACACCTTAAGCCTAGCAAACATTAGACATGTCAGTGTTAAGTCCGACCGCAGGTGGCACGTTTGGATATAATGGCAAAGAAATGTAGAAGTTAAAGCCATTACCTTAGTTTTAATGGTGTTAGTAAAAAACAAGCAGTTATCCGCCAACAAAATTGCAACGTAGAAAAACGGAGCTACGATCGAAGCGTAGAATAAGCAGAATTGTAAGTTTCGAAGTTGAACTGATCGGAATTGGAACCCGGAATACCAAAGATGGCAAACGGAGAAAATTTCGATCCAAGTCGAGATGCAGAATAAGGGTGAATAACAACCAAACTAAGAAATAATTTCGAAATATGTATATCAACAACATAATGATGTGCACTGAACTGATAAACAAAACCAATGACCGCCACTACGTTTGGTCATCTAAAAAAGATCTTAAATTCAATTATGATATTTATAGCTGTATTCTGTGAGTCTGTCTCATATCAAGTCACTAAATTTGAAATTTTTCACTAGACACAATTTTTGTGACTTCCGCTGATTTCGGTATTCTTTAAGAGAAAATCACAAAAAGTTCACCATTGATGTGTGGTAAAAACAGGTATGCATAAATCTGAAGTACAGTATAGCAGGTAGTAAGTGTCTCGGGGTACAACGTTACATTTTGCAAGCTGAACAATAATAATTGGTTTAATTACACTGGATCACAAATTCCAACTTTTTTTCTGCACCAGAGACGCCATAGTGAAACTCCTATGTAAAATCACCACCTTATTCCGAAAATCAAAGTTATTTTTACTTGAACGGTACCGTTTTTGAGATATTTACGATTTACCGTTATTTCAAAAAACAAAAAAGATGGCTCCACTTAATCGTGTATATCTCAAGAACAAATTGAGCTATTCGAAAACGGTTTAAAAAATTTGAAAGCTTAAAAAATTTACTATAATCAGTGCATACAACACTTTTTGCTAGATCCTGCAGATTCAAACACAGTGAACAATCATTACACAAATTCCAACTTTTTTTCTGCACCAGAGACGCCATAGTGAAATTCCTATGTAAAATCACCTCCTAATTCCGAAAATCAAAGTTATTTTTACTTGAACGGTACCGTTTTTGAGATATTTACGATTTACCGTTATTTCAAAAAACAAAAAAGATGGCTCCACTTAATCGTGTATATCTCAAGAACAAATTGAGCTATTCGAAAACGGTTTAAAAAATTTGAAAGCTTAAAAAATTTACTATAATCAGTACATACAACACTTTTTGCTAGATCCTGCAGATTCAAACATAGTGAACAATCATTACGGATTTTTAAAATTTTTTTTGTAAAAATATAAAAAAATTTGTACTTTGCGAGGAAGCATCTCGAAAACTTTTTGTTTTTTTGCAGATATTTTTTCCCCCCTCTAAGCTCTGTTTTGTTACAAAAAACAAGCTAAATATCAGTGAACAAAATCGATGAACTAATACAAAAGTTATAAGCATTCAAGTAAATATATCCATTTAATGCTTAAGTACCCTACTGGTACATATGTGTTAGTATTCGTATATCAGTTAGTTAGCAGGTAGATTTTCGAAAAGTTATTTTCTCAAACCTAGGTACATTTTAAACAAGAGCATATTTTTGAGGCAGGTAGTGTTTTCTTTGTAGAACTAGGGAACCTTTTTGTTTAGGTAGGCTTGAATTTTTACTGGATCTAAGTATAAATAAGAGTACATGCGCCTTGTTCCTTCATAATATCTACAATTCTCGCCGGCACTGTTCAGTTTATAATTGCAGTTTATAACCCGTCATTTACTTAAAAATAAAAAATGAATAAAAGGGCGCGAGAATTTGAGTGTACAAATGATCCAGATATGTTCTGTTTCATCTGCGGTCAATTTATTGTTAAAAGTATGAGACGTGTGTTTTCAAAACCTTTGAAAGTTACATACTATAAGTGTTTTGGAATTGAGCCTAAAAACAATGAAAAACCATGGACACTGTGTGCACCACATGCCGAGTCGAATTGATTTCTTCGGAAACCGGAACAAAAAGGTACGTTGTAAAAATTAGGAATTTGTTCCCTTTTAATGCATAGCTGACTAATTTCTGAAACTATCTATTTAGGCGACGTGTGAAATTTATTACACCAATGAAGTGGAGGGAACCAACTTGCCATTCAACGGACTGCTATATTTGTACTACAAAAGTACTTCGGGCTGGAAAGTCCAAATTTAACTTTAGTTCCGGCTCCAGTTTCATTGTCAACAGTAGTATCTGATTACGCGGCATCATGTTGTACTGAATTTCAAACGGAAAACGAAAGAAATTCTTTGTCACAAGCACAACTCAATGATTGGATAAGGGATTTGGAATTGTCAAAGGAAAAGGCCGAACTACAAGCCTCTCGAATGCAACAATTTAAATTTGTTTCATCCGATGTTAAGGTAACATATTATAGAACTCGTCACGAAGAATTTTCTAAGTACTATACGAAGGAGGACAGTGTTTGTTACTGCAAAGACATTGCTGGTCTATTCAAACAATTTGGTGAACCATATGATTCAAAAGAGTGGCGATTGTTCATAGACGGCAATAAATTAAGTTTAAAGGCCGTATTATTGCATATTGGCAACCAAAAGCCATCTATCCCGATCGCGCATGCAGTAAATACGGAGGAAACAAAAAAAATTGCTCAAGTTAATCAAATACGAAGAACATGATTGGAAAATATGTGCCGATCTTAAAGTCGTTGGAATGCTATGTGGTCTACAAAGTGGATACACAAAATACTGTTGCTTTCTATGCAAATGGGATAGCCGAGCTCGTCAAGACCACTACATCATAAAGGATTGGCCAGAACGAATCGAGTTTCAAGTTGGGGTAGATAACATAAAATACTCTCCACTTATAAAGAAGGAAAAAATAATTCTACCTCCGCTCCACATCAAGCTCGGCCTTATCAAAAACTTTGTGAAGGCTTTGGACAAAGAAGGCTAAGCTTTTTATCATTTGAAGACAATCTTCCCAGAGATTTCAGAAGCAAAAATAAAGGAAGGCATTTTTGTGGGACCGCAAATAAGGAAAATGATGACCAATAACCATTTCAAAGAACTATTGTCACCAGTGGAGGCAGCAGCGTGGGATTATTTTGAAAAGGTCGTTACTTCTTTTTTAGGCAAACACAAAAGTCCTAACTACGAGATGATAGTGAACGACTTAATCAAAAACTATGCGGAAATGGGTAAATAAAAAAACATATAATAAATTATATATTACATAAATTTACATGAGAATATATAGCCATAAATCTGAATTCATCGTCCAGTTCCGAACAAACAAGAACGGGAAAAATATAAACAAAAAATTTGTTCTGAATTGAAAGATAAATCCAGCCTAAGAAAATTATATACTAATGTGTCACTTATGTATTTATCTAATTTACTTTTTTATTTTCTTTCAGGAGTAAATATGTCTTTAAAAATTCATTTCTTACACTCCCACTTAAATTTTTTCCCGCAAAATCTTGGCGACGAAAGTGACGAGCATGGCGAAAGATTTCACCAGCAAATGAAAGTGATTGAAAGTCGGTATCAAGGATTCTGGGATGTCGCTATGATGGGCGACTACTGTTGGTTTCTCATAAGAGAAACCGATCCTAATCTAAATAAGCATCAAAACAAGACACATTACTTTTTCAATTATAAAATAAGATCATAGAGTTAAGACAGAACCATATGTACATATGCTATTATTTGTAGGGTACTTAAGTATTAAATGGATATATTTACTTGAATGCTTATAGCTTTTGTATTAGTTCATCGATTTTGTTCACTGATAGCTTATTTTTTTTGTAATAAAACAGAGCTTAGAGGGGGGAAAAAATATCTGCAAAAAAACAAAAAGTTTTCGAGATGCTTCCTCGCAAAGTACAATTTTTTTTATATTTTTACAAAAAAAATTAAAAAAAATCCGTAAAAAGTTTTGTATGTACTGATTATAGTAAATTGTATAAGCTTTAAAATTCTTCAAACCGTTTTGGAAGAGCTCAGTTTGTTCTTGAGATATACACGATTAAGTGGAGCCATCTTTTTTGTTTTTTGAAATAACGGTAAATCGTAAATATCTCAAAAACGGTACCATTCAAGTAAAAATAACCTTGATTTTCGGAATTAGGAGGTGATTTTACATAGGAATTTCACTATGGCGTCTCTGGTGCATTTTGGCTGTAAACCAGTGTAATTTGTGTACAGTGTTGAGTGCAAGAGTGTAAACATGGTCACCATGCAAGTGTGTATTTTTTGTTTTGAAACGAAATCACCACTAGTGTGCGATATGTTCACCTCAATTTTATTCAAATTTATGGCAGCGCTACTAGCCTCCTATGGGCAAATAGTACTGATGAGTACCCAATATTGATAAACAAAATATTTGTACAAGTAGCGGCATCTTGTGGCAAATTCTAGAACTCCAAATACTTTGTAAAGCTAAATAACTTCGATATATATCACTAGGTGGCTCCAAGCATAACATTTGGTAGTTATTTATTTGATTTGAATTTGGCCGTTTAGAATCTTTACAAATTACGCTTACTCAAGGCCAAGGCAAATTCATTATTATGGTAATATGAAGTGAACAGCTGACTTCTTCACGTTTTTAACTCGCCGTGTAATGTAGAAGCCTGACGTGAACAGACTGATTGGACCTTATCAGTGTGGCTTCAGACCTGGAAAATCTACCATCGACCAGATTTTTACAATACGTCAAATCCTGGAGAAAACCCGTGAGAAAAGAATCGACACACACCACCTCTTTGTTGATTTTAAAGCCGCTTTCGATAGCACGAAAAGGAGCTGCCTATATGCCGCTATGTCTGAATTTGGTTTCCCCGCAAAACTTATACGGCTTTGCAAAATGACATTGAGCAACACCACCAGCTCAGTCAGAATTGGGAAGGACCTCTCCGAGCCGTTTGAAACTAAACGAGGTTTCAGACAAGGTGACCCCCTATCGTGCGATTTCTTTAATTTGATGTTGGAGAAAATAATACAATCTGCAGAACTCAACCGCGCTGGAACAATATTCTATAAAAGCGTGCAACTGTTAGCATATGCTGACGACATTGACATTATCGGCCTTAACAACCGTGCCGTAACCTCTGCGTACTCCAAACTAGAAAAAGAAGCGGAAAAAATGGGTTTGGTGGTGAACGAAGGCAAAACGAAGTACATGCTGTCATCAAGCAAAGAGTCAGCGCATTCGCGCCTTGGCACCCACGCCACTGCTGGCACCAAAAAGTTCGAAATAGTGAAGGACTTCGTTTACCTTGGATCTAGTATAAACTCCAACAATAATGCCAGCCTAGAAATCCAACGAAGAATTGCTCTTGCAAATAAATGCTACTTTGGACTGAGTAGGCAATTGAAAAGTAAAGTCCTCTCTCGACGCACGAAAATCACACTCTACAAGTCACTCATCGCTCCCGTCCTGCTATATGGTGCAGAGGCGTGGACACTAACAACATCTGACGAGGCTGCATTGGGAGTATTCGAGAGAAAAGTTCTGCGAAAGATTTATGGGCCTCTACGCGTTGGCGACGGCGAGTACCGAAGAAGATTTAATGATGAGTTGTATGAGCTTTACGCAGACGTCGACATAGTACAGCGCATTAAAACACAGCGGCTTCGCTGGCTAGGCCACGTCGTGCGAATGAACGAAGACGCTCCAGCCCAGAAGGTATACTTATCGGCACCCGCCGGTGGAAGCAGAGGAAGAGGAAGACCACCACTCCGATGGAAGGACCAAGTGGAGACCGACCTGCGATCTCGTGGGGTCTCCAATTGGCGCCAGTTGGCGCAAAGAAGAAATGACTGGCGAGCTATGTTGGACGGTCAAAATCGCTCAGGCGGTTAGATGGCCATTTAAAGAAGAGTAATGTAGAATGTCATAAAAAGAAAGATTTGACTTTTGACTTTGAGTTGTGTGAAATTTTTTGGAATATTGTGAAAAAGTTATTCAAATTAAAAGAAATTGTGAACAATATACATAAATAAAAAAAAAAAAGTGTGCAGTTTGTATAAAAAAATATGTGCCAAAACTAAGAACATTTTTCCTGGTTCCGATCGATGAGTGAGAAAGGCTGCAATGGTCAACAGTGTGCGGAACTCAGCTTGGAGCCAAGGACTTTGTTTGCTCTGACCACTTTTCACCTTCTGATCTAATACACGGAGGCAAAAAGCAAAAGCTTTTAATCTTCCATCTGTCCTTGGTGATACCTACATAAAATGCGATTTTAATACGCTAAGAGTTTAACCTGTTACAGTATCCAGAGTGAAGTTGACGCTAGGCAGTTCACGTTGCTTTTTTGGTAACGGGTGGTGTTGGTGCCTGAAGAACGGCACCTTCTTCTTCAGTCGGACCTTAATAACCTGGTTAGGTGGTGCTTTGTAGAAGCCATGTCACTAAATCTAAAAGCTTGACTTAGGCGTTACAATGGACCCCAAACTAGATTTCAAACTTCATATCGAAAGTTGGGTAAATAGAGCTAAAGGGCTCCTGACATTTACTAAACGTTGGACCAAAGAATTCCATGACCCCTACATTACCAAAACCCGATTACCATCGTAAGTAAGACCCATTATGGAATACGCTTCAGTTGTATGGAATCTACGTTATCAGGTTCATCGTGATAAACTAGAATCTGTTCAAAAACAATTCTTGCTGTTTGCATTGAGGGAATTGCTTTGGTAGGAATCTTCCTCCCTACTCTAGCCGTCTATAACCTATACACCTGCCCACATAGCCGTAGGGTAAAACTTATCAGTGGCATTGTCGACAGCCCGTTTTTACTTGGCGAAATTAGGATTAATCGATTATTGATGGCATATATCATTTTCAACCACTTTTTATAAACACATGCAGACCGAACTTCAAAATCCACTTACCCTTACGTTGTTTATGTCAAGATTACAATAAGCATTGCAATAATTTTGATACCTCAGACTCGCTCTTCCTGATTAAAAAGAAAATATGTACTTACTGCCTTAAATAAATAACTAGAAATAATAATCAATACTTCGATTGGAACACGTCCTTCCATGCTATGGGCAGCTTATAATCTGGGCAATACATATCAGAGCTTTTTCTACAGAGTCCTTCCTGGCTGATGCGCCCCTTTCTGGGCACTACGCATCTGCTCCCTACTGAGCTAATATTGTAAAATATATGTATAATACATTGTTACTTGCTTGTTTTAATTTGTTAACTGTAAACAATTGATTTCATGGATATTACACACATTTATGTACTTTTTCATACTTACAGCCAGTTTCACGAAATTTTTTTTTTCAACTTAAGTCAAATTTAATTTTAATTTAATTTTTTATTTAAGTTTGCATTAAAGTTTACTGTGTTTCATCATTCTTCAGTTTCGACAGCTGAAAAATGTAACTGCAGGGATATTGCACACAGTACAACAGCTGATTTATGTAAACAATCGCCCATATACAAAAATAAAAATATAAAGTTCAAGTCGAAATAAAAATTTTTCTTCGGATGAAATAAATGTTTTACTTAGCTTGGCACAGAAAAATGCGGATGTTTTGGAGTGCAAAACTACTGGAAAAGTACGTCCTGGTCAAAATTAAAAGGTTGGGGAAAATGTAGCGGAAAGTTTCAATTCAAGTTGCTCAGGAGCACCACGGTTAGTAAAAACTCTGCGAACAAAGTATTCCAACTTGAAAGCAGATATGAAAAAACTATCTGCTGAGCATAAAAAGTATTGGTACGGAACGGGTGGAGACCCAGCAAGGGAGCAAACTGTTTCTGAAATTGATCAGTTAATACTTGGAATCCTGCCGCCGGAGAAGCAAGTGCAGGGCATGAAGCCGAACTACGACAGCGGCAAAATAAATAACGAGGATTCGAATTAGTCCGGTAATTAAATATTACAACACAATTAATACTTATTATAATATTTGTATATGTACCTATGTTTGCAATTTGAAGGATTATCAGCAGTGGAGAGTGATGGTCAATCGCAACACGTTCCATATAAAGAAGCGATGAATAGCCCAACGATGGAAGAGAAAAATGGTAAATTTGCTTTGATATGGTGTCGTAAAACGCAAACTTTCAAATAACTGAATGTCTAAGCTTTAGAGAAGGCGAGTTGTTTTTTAAGTTATTATTATTTTTTATTTTATTTTATTATTTGGCTCAGGTGCTATGTGACCGTTTTGCTCAAATTGTATGTATTCATTTGGCTCAGGTTCTGACGACCATGTTTGCCTAAATGTTCAAAATTCTTCTTTGGAGAACGAGAGGGTATGTATGTATTATTTGTGGCGAGCACCACACTTTGGCTTTCCAAAACATAAACTAGATCTTCGAAATATTTCATAAGCTGATTGCGAATTACAACAGCTTGCAATGCTAATGAAATAAACGAAGGAAATAACCGTAGCTTATGTCGCTTAAACACTGAACTTACTTATTTTTGTAGATAATGGCACAAATGATATGGACATATGCGAGCAATCAACGAGAAAGGGGGGTGCGGACTTCAAGCCCAAAACATACAGGAGAAAAAAATAGTACCTACTTGCAATTTTATATTTTACTAGCTGACCCGACAAACTTCGTTCTGCCCAAAATAGATTTTTTTATTAATTTCATTTCAAAAATTGTTATTACACCGGTATTTTTTTTAATAGAAAATTAACGATTTTTCACTTCATTGCGTATACAACTTATAATATTAAGGGCTCAGAACTAAAAGGATCTAGGTGTGAGTTATACCCATATTTGTATAGTGAAATATGGTGTTTATTTGTTGGCAAAGTGATCAAAGTCATTTCGGACATTGCAGTGTCATCTATTTCCCATACAATAAACGCCCTACCCATATTTTGCACAGAATTTTCAAAAGGCAGTAAACTTTAAACTTGAATATCTCAAATCAATTTCGGAGTCCCTTAGATCCATTTGGTTCTAAACCATTCATATATAATTTTAGTATTCAGTTAAAGG